>JACMIF010000553.1:13214-36435 GCA_014805445.1 Diplogasteroides magnus | reverse complement strand
ATGTCTGTATCGCGATTTCACGACATGCTTGAAAGCTCATAACAAAGCATCCAAGCATTATAGCCTGCTGCTCTTGATGTCAGGCCGTAATAGAACTTTTGCTCACTGCATCGCCAGAATATGAGACGCTTGCGTTCACAAGGATAGGGAGAGGGAGGGTAGGGAGAGGGATGGTAAGGAGAGGAGCGCGCGCGAAAAAACGGTTATGTCCACGAAATAAGCAAAATCTCACTACTGTGGAGCAATTTGGTCACCTCCAATTTGGCTGATTTTTACATATATGGAGTAGTCGAGGGCGTAGATTCCAAAAATGATGGAATCTCGTTGACAATAATGCATAAATTTTACACGACGGCCGTTTGAATATTTCAAAGGGCTGAAAATTAGCTTCAAAATGAAGTTACAGTTCCCATTTTTATATCATTATGTGTCCTAGGGACCTAAATTTGAATGCCACATCAAATGTACATATCGGATTTTTTTCCAATTTTTGACGATCTTTCGGATTTTTTTCATGCCCTGAGGCAACGAAATATTTTCATGTCAAACGGACCTTAGATTCGTGATCTACGGGGTCGATTTACCCTAGAACGAAGTTTTCAGCCAATTCGGAGACACAAAGTTGAAAAACTGTGCAAAGGGCTGGTCCACCCTTACAGAAGATGTCTTATAAGACGAATGAGAAATGCTCTTTACTACCGCTTTGAAAACCTGTCTATGACTAAAACGAAAACGTTAAATAACCTGAAGTGTCTCCTGGGTACTTTGGCAGAGGATTGCGCACGTAACAGTCTTGGAAAGTGTTGTAGACGTCGTTGCTGAATATTTTGCTTTATGAAAGATGAAGTGATGCCGGTCTATGATTTTAACGAACACCGCATTTGTTGATATTATGAAATTCACGGTCCAATTCAGTGAAACGACATTTGCCGGAAATATTTTTGTGCTCAACATACCCCTACTGCCAAAATTTAGCATATCTATGTCAGTTTGCGATTCAAATAGGCATCATGAAAAAGTGAAAATCGTACCCGGACTGCCAGACCATATCGAATCCTTGTCTCACGATCTCGCGTCCGCACCATCCCTCTAGTGTACTGGTATTGGAGTTTATGGGATTGGCATTGCCCTTGTCGTCCACTGTGTAGTATCTAAATGTATGATAGAATTTACCAAAATTCATTTACCCCGGAATGATTAATCACATTAAAGTACCGAATATAACAGTTGCGTCTTATCTTTTAGGGCACTTTTTGCAGTTAAAACTCGCTCCGAGCAAATGATTAGCATGAAAAGGTTTCGGATTCTAGTTTTGGTTAGAATCCGAGACCTTTCCACACTGATTGGTAATTTGCTTGAAAGAATGCGTGGCTGTGTCCAAATAAATCTAAACTTCCAATAATGTATAATAAAAATAGTTCGTAGAATATTCACTTGGTCTTTGAACGATAGTGATCTGCAAAGCAAAATGATCACTCACTTAGACCAATCGAAATTTGTCATGGGCTGCGTGGTGTCAGTCACGCATTTCTTGAGGCTCTCATAGTCTCTGAATTAATTTCATTTCTATTCATTATTATGAAAACATTTTCTGTCTCGAGATGCTCTTATAAATGTTTTCCTGGTTGATCTGATGAACTTTCTGAAAAACTGAAAGATCCTCACTCCTTGCCGGTGATTCCCTTGAAGTAGTTGAGCGAAACGGCGGAATTGATCTTTAAAATTATCATTTTGCCACCACATCGTTATTCTGAACAGCCTTCCTAGGCCACTCATATTGCATGATTTTTTTTGAAAAGAAAGCACATGCTTTATGGTTCAAACTATTCGCTCCAGTATATGATTTTCAAATGAAGACAAGAGCACCATGGAAGAAATGGTATAATGGAAACTTGAACTGTGTGGAGCTGGCACGTGTGTCCATTTCACCACTATGACGGAAATATCAACATAGAACTCTCGTCTTTCTCCCGTAATATTCACCTGTCTCCTGGCAGACATGATTCCGTTGCCGATAGCCAATCCCCTGAGGTCTATTCCGACCACAGATGCATCGTTGGCCTATAACTCTTATGATAAATAATTTTTCGATTTTTCAGTTTTCATATTTAAAATTTAATCAATTATTTTTAAAAATATTTATGAAAAATACTCACAGCCATTTTCTTCACCAGGAGGTCAGTGAGTGTGGGAATGTAAACTCCTGCGTAGGACTCTCCAGTGATGTAGAAGGGTCTGTTCTTGTACTCAGGGAATCGATTGAAGAAGTCGATCAACGCGGCCACATTGCCTTCTGCCGTCTGAGAAATGATGCTTATCTTTCATAGCAAGTCGGTAATCAATTCAAAGAATTGGTCAATGATCATTAGTAAAATTTTACTGTTAGGACCACCAGTAAAGAGTTAGTTAGCCAATGAGAAAGGATTATGTTTCAGCCTGCCTTCTTATATGAAACACTTGACAAAAATGTAATGGTGCATTTTTCGGAATGCAGAAAATTATTTAGTAAAAAAATAGCTCTTCATATTATGCTGATATGTTCTCGAATGAGAAGTGGCCAATTTTCATAGTTCCTCTTAGTTCAACATCCGTCATAGTTCACCTTGTCATCACTGTACGCATTGTCGGATTGGAAGTTGTTGGCGGTGTATGAGAAACCGACGTCACGGGGAGACTCGAGGAAGAGCATGTTACCGGCCTCAAAATGAAGTATTAATTTTGTTCAAATATTGTTATATTTTTGCAATGACTTGTCAGAACACTGTCCATTACATATTTTGCCTTGAATGAACTATGAAGTGAAGATGTCAGTAAATTAAATTTATGAGGAGGCGAAGCGATATAGTCTAACTACTCTAGCGTGACACTTTTCATCCGTTTTTTATTATTACAGCAATCACCAACCTTGTGCCACGAGAAAACGTTTTCATAAAGCGTTTCTCCGTCACGATTGTTGAGGAAGGGACCGAGTTCCTGAAAAATAAACGTTTTCTCACCATTTCTTTATTTTCTCCTACTATTGAAAAATCATCGAAATTTGTATCTCGATGATTAGATTCAATATCAACGATATTTGCGCGAAAACAGTAAGAAAACATTACACGTGGGCAATAAACATCATCATTGTGTCTTCAGAGAAGAAACTAGTATTGACCTGCATAAGTCCATTGAGCGAGGAGCATCCTGGTCCTCCATTCAGCCAGAGGATCAAAGGCTTGGTCGTTGGGTCAGAATCGGCCTCGATCAGCCTGAATTTTAACAGCTTCGCGGAAGTTGTTTTTATGTCAGTTCTAGAACATTTTAGTGTTGATTCAGAGGTCACAAACACATAAGTCATATTCATTCTTTTTGGAATGAGCAAATCTTGAACAATTTGCTCCCGGATAGTTAAATTTTAGACTCAAGAAGTTACCAGTAGGGTTTCTAATGAATTAGAAAGATGCGTTTATCATTTTTCTGATCTCATTTCGCTTTCTATCAATCACAAGGAGCCGTTGACCGTTCACTGGCGATAAAATAATTTCTAAGAAATGAACTTTTAGCATTTTAGAAGCATTTATTACCAGTAGTGCAGGTAGTTGCCCTGTGCGGCGGTCAGATATCCAGAATACATATCAGGCTTGAAGTCGAAAGTGAATCCAGGCAGTTTAGTCGTGATCTTGTCACCTGCCTTGGTTCCTGCGGGAGGGGGATCAATGGCGAGGACGGCCTGAATATATATGAATGTAAAAAGGAAAGGAATACTCAATGATAGGTACTGTTAGTACGCTCATTGCTTCATTGCTGGCGGCTGACGGCTCGATTTCACTCACTATTTCGCCGTTGCTCTGACCTCTACTCGATGTTTGGAAGATATTTCGCCCAATACGTAGGTAACTGTGGCCATGAGTAAAGGTTTGATTAGGATGCGTAAAAGCGACCGCGTGCGCTGAGGAGGATAGGTAGTTCCTTGTACGGCATTCGGGGCTTTTTTTGCCAGTCATTTTCACCGATTCTATATCCTTCGCAGTAAGCCACTATGAATTCCCGACCTGGACTGCTGGAATGATGCCACTTCGGAACACTCGGCCTTACCCTCAGGTAAACAACTCACTCTAGGCGTCTTTTCCTTCTCCGTTTCAGTCTTCATCTTGTCGTGGACGAATCTCTTCGCTCTCTTCGGGCCCGAATCTTGCTGACCGACCTAAACGAAATAGACCATTTCATGCTATTATCAATCGCTATTCAAAATTGACTTTTACAATATTGGTACTGCAATCAATCGATATTCAGAGATGGGCTCCAAATTCTGAAAACAGCTCGCACCTGCTCCGCAAATTGATATTCATTCTTGAGAGCTGCCAGATCAGTATTGGCAGGGACTGGGCTGGAGTACGGCTGTCTGAATTCATCGAATGTTATCATCTATAAAAACGCCGCCTTAGAAATAATCAGCCATCTTTAAAAAATCATTCTTCATGGCCTCTGAAACTGTTGCAGAAATGTATACATCTATCTACAATTTTGTTGTATTTTCAGTCCCAATGCCTTCCTATTCCTCGTTCCCAAAATTCGTTCTTGAAACATACTTGTCCAAGAAGGCCGCGAGCATCTGTAGTGCTGGTCCGGGTCTGTCACTTGGGACGAAATGACCAGCGCCCTGCAACGAAAGAGTTTATACCGTAACAACCCAATAGTCGATTGGAAAACCAATAATCACCTTGACAGTCAGCAGATCGATCTCCATTGTCTTGTGCAAGAAGCCTTGTTCGTAACCGGCGATGTTTTGTTGGTATCTGGACAGAGTGAAGGATTTCGGGGTGTAATAACGTAACGGATGTGTCAACGAATGGATAATCGCGCCATAGTGATGAAAATGTTCAAGTTGATGAGACTCACATCCAAGGGTTACGTTTGCGAGAAGATTCCATGTTGTGACGTTTGGCGAGGCGCTCAATGAACCTGAGGAAAATGGGTTTGTGACCGAGGTCATAAGCATCCATCGAATAGAAGTCGAAATAATTCATATACATATTATTACGATTTTGCATATTTCCTTTGCTCCATTATTCCCCATGCATTTATCTACTCTTTTTCAAGAGTTAATGTTGTTTTATTCATTAAGATATTGCCACCGAGAAAGGAAAATAATTCAAAAATCACCATTGATCAGCCAAGAAGTTGCATGCACTGTCCACGTCTCCGTTGTAGATGAGCACGCGAAGAGGATAACCCTTCCTGATTAATTCATAATAACAAGTAGAGGCGTTGGCAATTACATAGTATGGGAGATTGGTTATGTTTCACGGGAGTTATAACTTTCGAGATAAAGGATCAGTGAAACATAACCGAATTCGCATACAAACTGCCAACACTGATAAGTATCTTGCCAAAAAATATGTCATGGGAACCGGCAAGTATGAGAACTTCTATTAAATACATTTCACGTTCATTTATTCCACTGGGAGCGGTTGTCTATCGCTCGAGGCGTGTAGACGAATGAGAAATGGAGTTAACTATCAATTTATAAACCCAATTGTGTATGTATTTACTCACTGAATGATGTTATCGAAGAATCTGTCTGTCTCGTTGTACTCCCAAGTGTAGGCCTTCTCGACATATTCACTGTAACTTTGTCATTATCACCTGATAAGGATGGAAAATAACAGTCTTTAGCTAATTCAATCAAGATGACCGATTACGGTATGATGCATACCGAGGTCCTCCTTATAATATAATGCATTTTTGAGAAGTTATCATTGTGTTAGTATCGATTACCTGCATCCGTGCCACGTTCCATTGTATTCTCCACTGCTGAAATCTTCTCTCACGTGAAGTGCCGCTTGAACATCGGCCAAGCTCAGGTAGTGTCTGTAATTCTAATCATTATTTCTGCTACCACATATTCAGTAGAGTTAGGAGATGAAAAACGGGATGAAAGGGAACGCGTTCATTCTGCGCGGTCGACTGCGTTCCATGAAGCGCGAGAATCTCGCGTTCATATGAATTACGGCTCAAAAATCCACGTATTTTAGGTGTACCTGGACATATCTCCACTCCAGCATTGGAATCCGTCCTGGGAGTCGGAAGATTCGTGAGAGACGAGAATCTGCAAAATGTGCATGTTACTGGCATTCGTGACATAAAGCGGGCATTGATATAAATTGGCTAAATCATTTGGTTTACAATTCTAGCTCAACGCACTTCTACCTATAATATGTTCAGTGTCTATTGAGTGATTGAGCTGAAGATCCCAGCTTATTCTCAAAGAAATGCAGGCTGCAAACCCTCTGAAACTCACTCCTTGATCCACGAATCCTGGTCGTTTGTATGCGGGAACCTTCAGATTTGGCCTCGAGTTGCCTTCCTGTCCCACAGGGTCATAGCACGCTTGCGTGAGACTGTACACTTCCTGGGGGCCACTGCAACATGCACATGCTAATCTTCCGAATACGAACACGCCATCTGATTAACGACTGTACAATCTCTGTGCCGCAATTTTGTCGTTTCACTGACCATCAGTTGTGGATTCAAAAATGTCTCACAGCAAAATAAGTAGACTGATTTTCCAACAGGTTTTCATGAATAGTATCGTTCATATTTTATCTGTCTATATTTTAATGGCGTTCGTTTGGTCTGGTTTGTTGATATGTCATCTGCTTCTATAAAACAACGATGCCATCAGCATCTACCTCAATTCAGACGATATTACTGCGAAACATAGAAATGTGATGCATTAGATGGTAGTGTTAAAAACATACTTGAAAACTCGTTCCTGTCCCATGGAGGCAATCAGCCGTCCGCATTCGCTGGTCGAATCGATAGGAGTCACGTCTCCGCTCCTGAAGGGAATTACGGGATACAGTAGCTGCTGTTTTACGTACCTGTTCAGGTAGATGTACTTCGAGAAGTCGCAGAACTCGAACCACGTGGCGTCTCCGGTCTGAGGGCAGCACTTCTTCAGTTTGTCCCATTCCCTGAAGAGAAATAATGTAGTTCGTCTATTAATTATGCAAAATGCTATTTTTTGGTTTACTCTTCTATTCCGATTTTTAAAAAGGCGATAATTCATGCAATGGCGTGAATATAAATGAAAAATATGTACAAGGGACTGCAATGCATAACTGAAATGGTCATATACATTCAAAGGACGAACCCCTTAATGGCTGCAGAAGTACATCCTATGGATAATCCCACTCACAAAAGTCAAATAACTTACTCCTTTCCGTACGCACCGTGGAAGTATTGCATGTGGATGGCAGCGTTGACCTTCAAGGAAAATTTATTTTTTGGCACTACGATTTTAATAAATTGATACCTTTTCGCCTTTTTTGCCACCAAAGTTAACGGTGCATTTCAGAAAGTTCGATGATATTGCCCTATTTTACCTGAAGCAGACCGCTCAGCTGTCCGTTTCCGATTGCAATTCCCTCAAGTTTCAGATCGGTGAACTCTCCGGACTGAAAATGACTACCGTAATCAAGAATTAGGCCGTCAAAAATTGCATTAAAGACACAATAGCCAAGGCATCGTTTCGGGAACCAGGATATTTAAAGGCTTTTACAGTAATCTTGTCGACGAGCAGACTTGTGGTGGAAGGGATGTAGATGCCGCCATATGACTCTCCTGAATGTAAAAAAATAAATGTGGACTCTCGTTGTCGTTATATTTGCAAACATTTAATCATATTTTGCCAACCTGTGATGAAGAATGGCCTGCCAACGAATTCAGGGAAGACTGAGAGGAAGTCTCTCAGGGCAAGGTACACGTCTCTTGCACTCTGTAGTTTGATCATTTGATCTTGGCAGTTTGTAGTTTGCTCTCACCCTGTCATCATCGTACAGCATGTCCGGATTGATGGTCTTGTTCTGGTAGGAGAATCCGACTCCTCTCGGTGACTCGATGTAGAGGACGTTGGCCAGCTGAACGGTGTAGTTTGGTATTTGTAGTTTGTAGTTTGAACCTTGTTCCACGAGAAGGCATTCTCGAACAGCGTCTCACCGTCTCTATTGGGGTGGAAGGGACCTGAAGGAAGTGGGATGTGAATCCATTCATTTCAACTATTAAACGGTTATCTTTGAAAGGAAAATGTGAATACAATCGTCTTCCAATGAATGATCTCGTAACTGTGCCCCTATATTAGATTGTCACGTTCATGCAAGCACACCGTTCTCCGTGAGGAGTGCAGAGTATCCAGAGCATCCGGGGCCTCCAGTCAACCAGAGAACGAGTGGATCCTTCGAGGGATTGGCTTGAGACTCGAAGAACCTGCAAGTGTTGATTATATTTCATGTGTTTGGTTCTGGTTCGAATATGTTTCATCGTGGACATATTTGTTCTCTCTCGAAAGTTCAACAATACGTCTGATCACGATATTGCAGACATGATAGACACCTAAACATCATAGTACCAGTAGTGCAGGTAGTTTCCTTGGAAGGCGTTGAGGTATCCGGCATAAGTTCTGTGATCGTAGTGGAATGTGACTCCAGGGAGGTCAATCACTCGGTCAGCTTCGCGACGGGAGACTGAAAACTCTCGTTTTGTCAAACAATCAATGACAATAATGCAGCGCTTCACGGGACTGCAAGAATATGATTCGGAAGATAGAGGTTAAAAATCTTAATTGAATTTCTTTACACTGTGGCTCAGGAGCAGCTTGAAATTGGGATAGAAGCTTCGCAGGAGTTGTGGAGATGGAAGGAATATGGGAGTAGTCCTGAATATGCGACATGAATCAAGTGAATTAAGTAGGATGCTTCAGTAAGTAACGAACATTCATGTAAAGGAAGTTGTTGAACATCTGCAGGGCGGGTCCTGGTCTGTCGGTTGGCACGTAATGGCCGGCGCCCTGCAATAATGTAATTTTCCGGCGACTCTGACATCTTGCGTGTTCTGAAGCTTTGCGCCAAAATGTTCATAAAAGATAAAGACCCTGTTCAAGAAAGTCTTCCCCAGGAAGAAGACTCAAACCACAAACTATAAAGTTTTTAGACTATTTTGCCGGATCATGTCATTCCAGTGCGCGCTGTAGTCTTCTTGACGAACAATTGATTAGTTTCCTGATTGCATACCTTGACAGTGAGCATATCGATGGTGATGTTTCCATTCGAGAACGTCTTGGCGAATCCAGACCCGCGGGGGTTTAGCTAAATGCAACATTTTCATAGTTCCTCTTTTCCGAGCGTCGTGTCAAGCCGTCAAATTGGCAACCGCAGTAACTCACTCCGGCTGCCCTGGTGTAGTTCCACTGCGCCCGCTGGGAGGTCACTCCAATCTGCAATATGATCGCGTTAGACTAGTTTAGTCATTTGCCACCTATGTAATTGATGGCCTCAACGTGAAAACGATAGGTGTTTACCTGATTTCTGGCTGCAAGTCTCTCGATGAACCACTGATCTCCCATGAAGTTGCATGCCATATCAGCGTCACCGTTGAAAAAGAGCATGCGCAGATTGGTCTCTGAGTTTGACTCTTTGCGTAAATGTTTCACTGTATCACTTAGTTCATACCGCTATCGATTTTTGATCTGATTTTTGTTTTAAGGATCTCTATCAATACAAAAAAATGCTTCCATTTGATTTATAGATGAATTCGCACACACACTCGCTTACTAAAATATGAATTGAGCTTTGTTTACTCAGCGTCAACCAAACATCTAGTGCGAGCAACAGAGATGTGAAAGAAGCGAACCCTGGGCAATTGGGCTATAATGGTACCCTTGAGCCATTCAATGATGATGAATCAATCCATTTCATCATTATGGCGCAAATATCCATGTAGCTGATGTTTTTCACCCAATCTCAGTCATATGACAACAACTTTTGGAAAAGAGACTTACTGGTATTCTTGATGATGCTATCGAATACTTTTCCCGTGTCGTGGTTCTGCTGTTTGTAGTACTTCTCGTTGACGTCGTCGCTGCAAATTTGTACTTTGTTCAGTTTGTAACACATTATTGTGCAGCGCCAACTATACAATGTTGCCAAATACTATTAAGAGAGTATGCATAATCCACGAAAAATATTATTTCAGCCATTCTTCTTCTTTTGTACAATGAATTACGGATCCGTGCAATAGATGCATGGCGCACATAATGCCAGATTTTGAGAAACTCACTCGCAGTCCTTCCAGTGACGCACTCCCGGCGGGATGTGAAGGGCTGAGCGGACCTGCAATTTATCCAGTCAGTAAACAATCAGATAAGGCAATTTGATTCTGTGTTGCGTTCACATTCCTCTGATTTGAATAGTATACCTCAGGCAGATTCAGATATGTCTCTGTTGCATCATCCATGTAACATGGGAAACCGTATAGGGAATCCGTTGAGTCCTTGTTCAGCCTCGTCTGCAAAACGATTTCTCTTTTTTTATGAAATATAATAAAATAAAACATTTTTAAATGACAAAGAATGACTATCTATGCTGAATCTTTGTCTGTTTACAGATAAACGTCACTGCAAAAATAGTTAATTGTGGTATTTTTCTGACTCCCTGATCGACGAAGGGTTCCTCATAGTTGGAGAACATTCTCATGGTGCTCGAGGAGGCGATGATCCTGTACATAACAGGGATATTTGAAAGTTAGACAAGTTTAATGATGGCTTTATGTCAAGAATGAGGCCGATGTTTCACAATTCTCACTAACTTCTTGGCGATGGCCGGTGGCTGATCGTCCTTGTAGCAGTCTTGGTATGTGTTGTAGACGTCGTTTCTGAAATGTTATCTCATCGAGGATCGAGTACTAGTTATTGGTTACTGCAATCGTATTGCCAAGAAACGAAAAAAGAATTAACAATTGAGTAGGAATATCAAGTTTCATGTATCATTCAGCAGCAGTTAATGAGAAAACGTTGATTAACACTTCACTTTCATTTTCATTTGGCCGCGAAATATCAAACAAAAATTGTATCATCGTATTCACACTTAGAAACATAGCCAGTTATTAACCACCGATTCGGTGGGGGATCGGCGGTACAAACTACCGCTAAGTGGAAGTTTTGAAAACACCCGTTCTTCAGTTGGGATGAACAACAGTTGAAATATATTATGCATCCTATCTGAACTGTTATTCCTACGCGCGTCTCACACCTAGATGCCACCTTGGTCTCTCATTTTTTCGTGCTATTTCGTCGTTACGGGAAATTTTTTCGACTGTGAGATAAATAGAATAGAGCAACAATTCATCTAGGATGCGTAAAAAGCGCGCCATGGATACTTTGCGCTGAGAGAATTGCGAAACCGACGGTGCATGTGTCTATTTCATCATTACGGCGCAACTGTACATGGCGCTCTTTACTTTATAAAAATATCTTTTTGGCAATAGTGCCCGTTGTAACTTACGAGGTCAGCCACACGAGACTGTATCCGAAGTTCGCGACTTTGTTGGCGCAGTCCATTGCAATGGGATCATTTGACTGCTTGGGCACAGCGTTTCCAAAGTCGTCGAGGTCGATGAAGTTGGTGAATGGACAGTAGATGAACTGGTCGGCGGTGTAGTTCTGCAGCTTACAGCACTGGTACAGCGACTCGAAGTTCCTGCAAGTCTTGGTTTTACAATAGTCATTTTCTCCATTTTCGAAATGACAATAAACTCAACCAACGGCGTTTTTATTCGCGAAACACAAAATTCATAAATCAATTTTTAATCTCTCTGTGACTGATTCCTTGGACTGCATCTAATTGGTGTAACAGACAAAAACGCACTCCTTGTCGATCATTCCACGGAAGTAGGCCAGGTCGATGGCCGAGTTGATCTAAAAATACATTTTTGTAAATTTGCAGCGCCGTTTTTTTCGCAAAAAAATATTCTTGACACTGTCGAGACATTTTGCTGGCAAACGGGAGTCTCTGGCTATAAAGGGGGATCATTTACTATCACAAATACCTGATCATACTCGTCCATCTCTCCATTTCCGATGGCGAATCCCTTGAGGTTGATGGGCAAATCGTTGTTCTGAAGATGGTTCCTTCTTTTATATTTGTGTTTTTTAAAAAAATCCATTAGTCCCTAGTTTGTCAATTGATCGTAATCTCATTCGTTGTGGTCATTTCATCTTGCCCTGACAATGATTGTCTGTTTAAATACGTTTTCGCATATGTTTAAATGTTATCATATATTTGAAGATATATTCAGTGAAACATAACCCATAACTTGGACCATAAGGTAATTATTTTGTCGACAATTGCCCTGACTATCGGTAGAAGCCTTATTTCGAACAAACGTTGTCTATGAGTTCTGTGCATGAAAGTAATCTCTTCCATTGCAATCACTGATCCCATTCTTACTCCCAGATAAGCTCATTTTTGTACACTTGTGCACCCCCCTAACTGGAGTCTTTTGTGCAATGAAAGGCGATCGAAGACCAGTAATTTGTCTTTGGTGGCGCGATCGCAACTATTGAGAGAGTCCCTTAGGACGATAGCGCACGATTCTTGTAGTGCTGTCCAAGTCGACTCCTTAGTGCAGGAGAATCCATAAGAAAAGTTCACGCTAATTAGCGATATATAGCCAGAAACAAGAGGCGCAGACAACGGCATTTGTTTGATCAACACCAGGTTGTAGGCCGTGTAATCCTTGTTGCAATTGATAAGGGCTTGTCACGGAGAGACGCGGGCCTCCAATGATGCCGATTATAGAAGTGAAGATAAGTGCAAATAGAGCAAATAGCATTGGAATTTTAGCCATAATACCTGCTATATGATCATCCGAGCTGACGTCTAGAGTGATCATGGAGATCGATTCAGTACACAGAATGATGTCGAAAGAAATGCAGACTTTGAGTGACAGCTCGACCCTTTGGTATGCGAGTGAGACCCCTATGATCCCTTTCAGCAGAATCTATGAACACTTTGTGACCTCTTTTTGTGCTGATGAGTAACAGCAAAGACACAAAAGATGTGAGAGAATGATCAGCCCAATTTAATGTCCTTTTGGTCTCAAACATGGGTTGTAAATATGTAATTTATCGTCATTCTTCTCCGAAGCGCATATATCTTACCTCCCCCTGATTGCTAATCAAGAGCAAAATTTACATTATAATTTAATTAGGCCAAATTCCATGACTATTTTTTTATTCGCAAATAGTCTAAAAATTTGGCATCTAACTGGATGTGCCGAAAAAGGCTTGGTTTCCGCATATCATATCGGGCCCCGCCATTTTTTATTACCGGGGCTGATCTTTCGTTCATACCCGAGAAAGCAATCTCGCTTATCGCCTAATCGCATTGTTTCATCACTAGTTACGCACTAGCGTTTCTAAAACGGTAATTTTATGCGAGAAAGTTCATTTTTCATGCGTCCAATTCCCACTGAGCTTGTCTATCATATATGAGAGACAGCCGCTCCTCGGAGATTAGACGAATGAGAAATGAACTTTCTCGCATAAAATTACCGTTTTAGAAACACTATTACGCACCTCTGAGCGTCCTCCTTACTAAAAAGGTTCACACCCAGACGACCGAGCAATCGTCTACAGGCAATTTGTTATCAACCTTTGTCAGCATACTTGATAGAATGAACAAATATAGAAGACAAAGTAAAAGAGCAGACGGTAGAGGAAATCGAATTATTAGCGCGACTGTGATCAATCAGTAATGGAAAACACTTGTATTGAGAAAGACAAGTGATGCTTTATGAAAATGAATGACTAACCCCGTTAGCGGTGGCATTATTAATTTCCTGCACGAGAAGGTCGACGAGGGTGGGCACGTAGACTCCGCCATACGATTCACCTGCAATATATTCTACCATATTGATATTTCCAGGAGATGCTTTCAGAATATGCAAAACCCTTCCTAAAGCAGTATCATGTCGATACATAACGGGATTGTGTCGAATGTCGCGCAAAAGGTGTAAGAAACGAATGAATATAAAGATGTACCAGTCACGAAGAAGTCCCTGTATTGGTACTCGGGATAACGGGCGAAGAAACTCTTCAGAGCGATAACCATGTCGGATGCAGTCTGAATTATTTCTCCTGATTATCCAGCCAATTGTTCAGCGGCAAGATAAGTTAACCAATAGGTTTCACGTGGTGAATGTATTGATCTGGAATCTATATTATGGACATTACTCAATATATATCCATCTCTTGTCTTCGGTAAAAGATGAAAAATATGTTCGATCATCTCGAACACATGGCAGATGTTCTGCAGTCTAATACCATTTCTCAATTAGGTATCACATGTCGAATGTATTGCCTTCACTGATGCTTTTTTGACACGAAAAACGCTGAAAGTTTATAAAAAGAAAATGTTTTATTCACCTTGGCGTCATCGTAATAGGAGTCCGTGGGCACGGTGCTGTCACGGTACGAGAAGCCAATCTGCAAACAGAATATCACATAAATGCTTCCTTTTCACACCAGACCAATCCATGCCGAAACAATTGCTTCAAAAAAACTTCAAGCTAATATAAACCATACGTTGCGTGGCGATTCGATGTAGAGCATGTTGGCGACCTGCAAACGGACCATTTTATCAGAAATGATGTTAAAAGGCTTTAAATACGCGTAGTCAATTGAATCATAATTGTCATAATTATGGCGTTGGTGTGTCTTGTGTACTGATAGATACCTTGTTCCACGAGAAAACATTCTCCTCCACGTGCTTGCCATCCTTGGTCGGGTGGAAGGGACCGTGTTCAGTGAAGAGACCTGCAAACGCCTTCGTAATATCAATGGACCTCAAACATCGACAGTCAGCAAGCGAATAAGATAAACATGGCATAACTGACGATTTGGTTTCATTAGCATTTGTTTCATAATCACGAATTTGTTCCGCAGCGACAACTATTATCGATTGATTTCACCTCCGAGGGAAGAGCATCCAGGTCCACCGTTCAACCAGAGGACGAGAGGAGCTTGTGAAGGGTTGGACTGCGACTCGAAGAGCCTCAAATTTTTTTATGTTTCACGGAAAGCAATTTCAAGAATGCATGCTAAATATTAATTTTCTGATTGATTTGAAAATGTTTCATCGCTACCATTTATGTTCATCTTCCGATAGTTTTGCAATACAATCTCATTGGTCGGTTGCATTAAAACTTCAACAATGCATGATTCCCTCTGACGACCTGTCCCATTTAGCAGTTTTTTTCTATTATCTTATTGTCTTTCATAGTGCTTGACCATCTCATTCCACGTTCAATTTTTGACAGCCGGAATCAATTTCAACCCATAAGCTGCTTATCGATCATTAATCGACCCATATCACGATCTCAGCATTAGCATCGCTCTAGTCTCTGTTGGACTGTGGGTTATGATATTTCGACCCTCTGTAAGAGGAAGACAACTGGGTCATGGACAAAATGGTGAAATAGACAGAAGCGTCATCATTAATTACGGCGCAAATGTACACTGCTCCACTGCATTCCGCTTTCCCTTCGGTTAGTCGAAAAGACAAACGCTCATAAGCGAATGGAGATATGTTACAATATCGGTTGATGGTCTGATTACTTTATCGGATACGCTTCATCGTAGTTATATCTCTAAACCGGGTAGCATTGAAACATATTTGAACAAGTAATGATCATGCCAACCGTATTTAGAATTCCCCTTGGCGGGTTGCTATAGTCTGTGCCCTAATGTAATCACGGTCTCATAATCGCATTTTCCCTCTTCTTATCACCAGGGACAAGATTAGTCTTGTTTCACGGCTTTTCCATGCACGATCCATCTGTCATTACGGGACCCTAACCAGTAATGACATCATTGACTAAATCACGGTGTTGATGCCCAAGATCATAATTCGGGAAAAAGAGTTGTTGAGATGATATATGTCAAAGAAATACTAAAAATTATATAACATTGCTTCCGCTTCCTTTCATTTCGAACAGAACAAAACAAATCATAATCGTTCATCGTCCTTGCAAAAGTGTTTCATAGAGAAACTATGATTGTGGTGACACAATTGCGCAAATACGGGCTCACCAGTAGTGCAGGTGGTTTCCAACTGAGGCATCAAGGTATCCAGAGTACTGTTTGAAGTTGAGTTGGAACGTCACTCCTGGCAGTTCGTAGATCTCATCGTCCGACTTGGACAATGCACTCGCTGCAAAGAGAAGAAATCTCGTTCTATTTCAAAAACCTGCAGCACATAGGATAGACAAAAATCAATAATCAGAGAAGCTTCTCTAAAATTATCTGAATTGTGTAGATGCGCTATAATATGCGATATGAATCACAGTAGTCCTAAAAACAACTAATAATTGAGCGATTTCGAATTCCCATTTTTTGAAAAATCATAACATTTGATAGTAGAGGGGAATCGGAGATACAGTATACCTGCTACAGTATGCTTACCTCCCGCTGCGAGACACAGTAGCACGAAGGCAGCCCGCATGGCTCCTCTCTTCTCTCGCTCCTTCTATTTAGAGTCCCTCCTGGAATATCGTAGCTGACTACAGTGCCTTGCAGATTATTTACTACGGTAGCTTGACAGTTACTGCTAGCACAACAATACAGTACTTAGAGGATAAGGTACTGTATTTGGTTAGTTACTGTAGTCTCTCACCTTGAAGAGTCCAACTGGGATGGAAGCGACTCTTCGGTGCGGCTTCACAGGCCGAGAATGGCCTTTCGTCCCTCCGATTCCTTCCCCTTAGGAGCCTCTTGTGTCATCTCACCATGTCCTCCATCCCTCTCCCTTCAATGGTCTACTCTAGAGGATGAGAGACAATCGTTGTAGAAGAGAGCGTAGACTCCAAAAGTGATTTGGTTCTTTAATATGAGCGCCATCATCATTTGTCTGGTGTCCTACGAGCTTCATTGGGGCTAGAGAGCACTGATTTGGAGAGAGCCAGACATGCAGAGTGATGTCTTCTAATGGCGGTAACAGTTCTCACTCGTCCTAGAGATGACTAGATGAGTGGAGGGTCCAGGGTGATGGAATGCACTTTTCCGTTTTCCAGGCCATCATCACATTATTCCCTCTCTTCTTATCATTCGCCCCTTGTCTCTAACCTTATCAAGGCTTCTCACTCTCTTACAGGGAATGAATCCTTCCCTACAAAATATTTGTTCGTGACATTGACGCAATATTTCGGGGACGATAAGTCATCGTGTTTGGTAGGCAGAGGAATCTCGGACGGCAGAAAACTAATTTATCGGTATTGTTATTGAAATTCGATGAAAGAAATTTTGACATGACATCGTGTTTGTATGGGAGCGAAAACGCCAAACTGTAGACATTCTTGAGTAGAACCAACGCCGGTATTAATTGCGCTCAAAAACTGTCATTCTTGGCGGGATCCGAATAGGAAAAAGTATAGCACAAGTGGAGAATCGGAGTTAGAAGTCCACGACCCGCCGAAAAAAATTCTAAACATTGCTAAGACGTAAGTAGATGACAATTGTGCCAGAACTTCTAAGTGTACGACGATGTGCCATCGTGTCTTTCAGGGAGAAGATATATGAAATCCATAGTGCGATCTGTAGATATAGTTTTCAACAGCAGCACGAAAAGGGCCCGGGGAGATTTCGAGACATCAGTTTTTAAAATAAATATTGTAAGCAGATGACAACGTTTCAAAATGTGCGTTTATTGTCAGGACATTTACGAAGGTCGAGGAGCCCTTATCAAGCCAACAGTGCAACTTTTACGTCGTTTGTCGCATTCAACCACCCTGTGCAAGGTTCAACTGTGTTGATAAACTTAGTGCTAACACTTCGGTTCAACGATACAACAATCTCAGTGGCAAAACATTCATCTTCCTGTCTCAAAAATTGCGTTTATTGAAATGCGACGAACCACCCAGGAATGTCTTCAAACATGTACAATAATCGGTGTCGCTAATAACACCCACCATCTAATGCAAAATATTTGTCTGTGAGTTTCAAGTCAAAAATTTGAATTGGATATGAAGACTTAAAAGTATCAGAGTGGAGGTTATGACTCTGAGCAATCTCAAACAATTGATAAAAATGCAAAAAAACACCTCTTTGGAGAGGAAACGATTGAATGAAACTGGATGATCGATGTAGCCCAAATGAAAATGAATGCCGCAGCTCAAATAACGTTGCTGATCACCAATTGCGCAATCACTCATACTCCTGATTCCAATTTAAAACTCCCTTTGCGACATCCTAGGCAATAACAAAGTAGTGAAATGGCAAAGCGTTTGATTAAACACGGAAAATATGAGTCAAACAATCGTGATACATAAGGGAATGATGGATACCTATGGAAGGTTTCAATATCGCAAAAAGATGATAAGTATTATTGATAGATCAAAAACCATAGCTAACAATAAATTATAGACTTTAGACATGAAGAAATTGAGACGGAGTTGAGGGAGACATGGCGCTTCTTTGCCAATCTATTTCATACGGTGGTTTGGAGTCCAACGAGTTTTTCCTGTTCTTTTTGTCGATTCTTGTCGTACTGTAATGAAGATCTTACGATATTTAGTATTTATTATTTTTCTGAGATGTTTCCTGACTTGACAAAAAATGACGGAAAGAGTTATTCCTTTCTCTCTCCTCAACTCATGACAATAAACATACCGCACAAAGAGACGAAAATAATTCGTTATATTCGAAAAAAGTCACGTTCTTGACACCCTAACTGACCCAGCTGACACTCCTCGCGAGTCCAGGTTGATAGTCAACTTGATACGGTAGTCGTTTGCCGTTGATGGTGGCCGCCTCATCCCGCGGCTGAAAAATGTGTCACCGTTACGATATGTATTTATCTCCAAATGGAGTATCAATTGTATTCTGCCTACTCAGCTAAAATATAATAAAATATTTACATAAAGGTCCCAGAATTTTACAAAGTTGCTCAAATGCCATTAAAATCGGATTGAATTTGGTTACTGGTCCCCAGTGATTTGTTATTGTCCCTAAGGAATGAATGTTATGCTTAACAATTAGCCATACAACATGTGATTGATAGATTTAGGAATGCTGCGTTGGGAAGATAACTTTTTTAGCTTGCAAACGTTTTAAGCCGAAATGGTATGGACAATTAGCATAGTCAGCCATCATGATTGCAGTCTGGCGCTATGATCGAAGTTATCACACAGAAAAAGATTCAATATTCCCTAGTCAGGATGAATTCGGTCCCCGGTCCCCCATGACTGGAGTCAGGTGCAATTGTAGTACACTGGCACCCTTACCGCCTCTTTTTCCTTCTTTGTATCCTGGCAACGACGCCTTCCTTGTGGAGATCCTGACAGCAAAGCAAGGTCCAGAGAGCCCTGCAATTTGAATTATGAGAGAATAGAGACTGCAAAACGGTTCAACACGCGCTCTGTACTATATTCTCGCTACTCTGTCTCTCTCTTTCAGATCTCATAGACAAATGAGTGGTTGGAAAGCGAGAGAATAGAGATAAACTGCTCATATTTGAGTGCCATTTCCCAATGCAATGAAGTGCACCAGGCAACAGAAATGCATTTATAACGGTTGCGTTCCATACTGCACTCTTGCAGTTAGAGTCAATATTACTCCTCTGCGATTTGTGTGAACTAATGTTAAGTATGGAATCGTTTCGGTCAACTGCCTGTGGTTCATATCTATGAGTTCACTTATGAATATGTATTCCGACGTTGAGCGGACGACCATTACCTATTTCAACATGCACAAGAATAAATATTACTGCTGAAACCTAATTCTTCATACAACCGTCTGTGACCTTTAACGATATTCCCAGTGTTAATTGGATTCGGTACAAATCCATTCAGTCTGGTAATGAAGTGCACATTACTGATGTAATTGGATTGAGTACTTTCCCATGCACGTTGGCTACAAATCTGACCAGATTGCCCGACAAGCATATGCTTTGAAAGCATGTATAAAGTACGCTAAATAATAAAAAATATATGATTAAATCGTGGCATCATTATTCGCTTCTCAATCGGTCTTCTTATCGCATATGAGGTGGCGATAAAGGTACCTACTCTCAATCGGGCAATTTTACCTATGTCAATCTAATTGAGATGCACTTGGAAGCAAACAGGTAAATATGCAAAAATCTCATCAGAAACAAGCGGCGAGACATCGGAGCAATAGTCGTTGGTCCTAATGGGACCGGAAGGTCAGAAAGACCGATTAGGAAACCATGCCGTCATTGCTGTCCAGATTCTCCTTATCTCACCTCTTTTACGATCTTCCGGTCAATTCGGTCGCTTCCGGACAGTTCAGAGTATTCGGGCGGCTTCATTGTGGATAGTGAAGGAACGGACTTGAACACGGGCGAGTGGGGGCCTGAGGATTGCAATTTTTATGAGAAAAAAATGCGCGAACCACTGAAATTACTACTAAGTGACTTATTTCACGGTTATGGCACAAATATCCATCGATCGATGGGCTTTCTGTACACGCAGATATTTGCTTCCCAATATCATCATCGAATTGTTTACATGTTTTACGCTTTCTATTATACATTTCAAATGCAATAGCCCAAGTCTCAGTTGAGTTTGACCCTTGGCAGGAGTTACTTTTACCTGAAGAAGACGCCTTCGCAGCAGCAGAAATTACATCAAGCGAACCTGGAACATTTTCAGATTAGCTTTATAAAAATTGTTTTTGAACGAAAGAAGACGAAGGAAGAAATCGATCATCAAATCGAAGTAAAAGTTAAAAAAACATTCGTGAAACATATAATTTGTTTGCTTGTCATCAAATGCAAAGTCCCGCTCATCATTCTTCAAAATCATGTTTCACCTTTTACTATGCTTAGGGGGATCACTGGATGGATTTCAAGAAAATTTTCAGCTGGAGATCCTGGTAACCCTTGTTTTTTTCAGCTGGAGATCCTGGTAACCCTTGTACTCTGAATCGTTTTCGTGTTTGTTCTGCGGCCCCTTTTCATAACAATCATTGTTCTCTATTTCCATGCTTCCTTCCTTCCTCTCCTATGAACGTTTATCTATGTCGCCCGAACACCACGGAACGAAATCCAGGAAAATCCACAGTTGATCTTTCTTCTGATAGAGAAATTATGGAAAGGTAAACGTCGTCATAACCGCCCCCCACGATTATGTCAACTCGCAGTGAACTGATGACTAATTTCACCATTCAAATGGTGTTTCAGCCCAATCGACAATGCAAACATAATGTTCACATGTAAGCAGATAGGAAAGACACATCTCTTCTGCCACTACTGTGGCGCGAATGTCAATGTAGAGCAATTTGTATGCAAATTTGAAGATGATTCGCTGATCCTACATCTCGCATGTTATAGCTTTCGTGAAACATAACCAATCTCGCATACTAACTGCCATCCCTAGCACGCACAACCTTTGCCCAAATGGACAAAGGCTCTGAATCCCCTATGTTCACTGCACTACACATGCACTCCCTGCGATCTTCAGTCCTTTTTCATCCTCCCTCGCCATGAATTATTCCAGGGACGAGGAAGAAAGGGGGAGAGTGAAATTGGAGCACCCTTCATTGTAGGGCAGGTGTTGTGTTTTCCATTGACTCAGCCCCCCCCCCTCTACTCTCACCTCTGGCTACGATTAGAAATAGCGACTATGAAGTCGAAACATGAACAACATGACTCAGGCAGTCAAATTAATTTTGCCCCTTCGTCCGGGGCGCTGATCACCAACATATGAAGAGTGAAAGAAATCTACTTTTGCGCCAAAAAGATAAAATGGACAGTCGTGAAACAGTATTCCATTTCACCACTATGACGCAAAATCCGGTGGCTCTATTATCTTACACCTAGTATTGGGGCAGCCTTGCCCAGTAAAGAGTATATTACGCTTTTTGCTCCACTCTACCACCCTCATCAGCCAGTCCCTTCCTTACCCACCCGCTAACAGAGAGGGGAAGAGAGGGTGAATGGGACTGTAGAAGGATTGTCACAAAAGCCGCTTAGTGGTCGACAACTCAACCCAAGAATGGACAATCGCGGAGCGATTCACGAGCTATGGTTGTGAATTTCAATGGTGGGAATTTGCCTACACTTCCTACTTTACCATAACACGCACGCTCCCCTGTCGACCTCCAATGATTCGCGTGAATGTGATAAATTTGAGAGCAATGACATTATTTTGGGCTCCGCATAGGAGAATTGCACAAGAGAAATGAATCACCATCAAATTGTTCGCGTGAACCTCATTTCAAATTATGTCAGAATATGATGCTTACGGTTCCTCATAGGTGTAATGGAACTCACTCCTACTGGCCCTTTTTGATGCTGCGTGAGAGTTGAGCACTGGGTCGACTCTGGCAGGAGTAGCGATGAGCTCGTTTTCGAATTCTGAAAGCTTGATAATTTTATCTTAAATTTGTCTCTTTGGTGCATCTTTACAAAAACATGAAACTGCAAATAAAAGAGGAGCGGAAACAGACTGACGTCTCTTCAATTTGGCTGCTAATCGCCTCTTCTGGAACTTCTTCCACCGAGTAGTGATGAGACAGTCACAGCTGTGTCTGCAACGATCATTCGTCACATTATTTGCAATTTTCACTCTGACGGACATCAATCACGACTGTGGAGACAGATCATTGCGTATCTTTGTGTTCCATCCACGCTTTTTCTACGTCGATGGAACATAAATATACACAATGAAAATATTCATTTGACCTTTTTTAGTTATAAGGAGTATTCTGTTGAGGATATTGGAGCAAACGGACACGAGTAGGCTGAATTCACGTGCAGTTGTGATTCACGTTGCAGATTTCGCATTAGCTAGTGAATCGGTTTCGATCACTTCTTGTGGCATTGTGCATAGTTGGAAATAAATGGAATTTCACCAACCTTACACATTCCTCCAATGCAACCAGTGCCATGATACAGGCGATGAAGAAAAGGATTGTCCTCCTAAACGACGGAATTGTAGAGAGTGGAAAATGATTATTGTAAGCAACTTTTAAGCAATAATTTTTGAACTGACAACAATCAAAATCATAGGTCATCTCAATCAATCAATAATCAGAAGGAACTACTGAATTCAGATCGTCTACTTCTTCAGTCCGAAGCTGTTGTTCCCACATATCATTAGGTACGGCTAATGATGATCGTGTTACGGTAAATTGTTAAGAGTAATAAGATCAGACCACTAAATTCACGTCGTGGAACTGATAATATTGGCCGTTTAAGACGCGTTATTTTTTCAACTCAAGTTAGGGCGGAACCGGGTGGGAAACTTTGGAATTAAATTCTGATTTTTTTCCTGGAAGTAGGTATGGGCACCCCAATTAACGTCGTGTCTCGATTCGGTCTGAAAAATTTTGCAATCGGTTTACAGACAATTTCGTCATGGATATGGAGTTTGATGAATCGATCAT
>JACMIF010000553.1:0-13114 GCA_014805445.1 Diplogasteroides magnus | reverse complement strand
TGCTGCAGAATGAGCTCTATGCGATCCCTCTACGATGACTTTGAAGCGAGTTATGATCGATTCATCAAACTCCATATCCATGACGAAATTGCCTGTAAACCGATTGCGAAATTTTTTCAGACCGAATCGAGACACGACGTTAATAGGGGTGCCCATACCTACTTCCAGGAAAAAAATCAGAATTTAATTCCAAAGTTTCCCACTCGGTTCCGAAAAGGTCGATTTTAGCTTGAGCTGAAAAAATAACGTGTCTTAAAACATAAAACGGACAGCAGTATTTTATGATCTGTGTGATGAGTTCGCAACACTGAGAATGAGAAATGGGATCTTAAACATACGCAATCTTCTGGAATATGTTCGCGGGATCGCAGCACTGCATTCCACAACAATCAAGGCCGGAGTCGCAGATGAAGTATACCTCACTGGATATGTTCCCATTTGGTAAGATGAGCTCTCTGAACAGTATAGAGTTCATACAATAGCTTAAAGTTGTCATTCAGTCGTTAGCGAGTAGGGTAGTTGGTAGATTACAGGACTGCCATCTTTCTTTCCTACTCAGGGGTAATCTCACGTACCCGAATTGCTCCCAAAATTCCAATGAGAAAATGCACACGCACTACAATCTGCGCTAAGTCAATAAACGCGGGACTTGATTCATTTCTCACTCGTATGAAAAAATTTTCAATTATGTTTCGTGGTTCAAATATTGCACAAATATGACACAAACTACCATGGGCTTGTAGTTCGGATCTTGTAGCGCTCATTCTATGAAACAAAAAAATGTTGCGATTTTAGCTGTTGTGGAACACGTAGTCAGAAGAGGAATGTTCTAGAGTCGGCCGTTTGTATGCGAATTAGGTTAGATTTCACTGACCCTATATCTGGACCGTTACAGATTTCGCGAAACATAACGAAGCTCACATCATTACTGTTACCCCTAGAATATACTCACTTGAATACATTAGTCTCGTTGACGGGCACAATGCAGATTTGATCGCTCGTCGGATGCTTCAGTTTGGTGGGCGCCGCACGGAAATACCACTTTCCCGAGTGACTGAAACATAAAAGTTTGATAATAATTAATTTAAAAAGATAACTATTTACTGAAAACAGAGATGGTGTTCTTTGAGTTGCTAAGAACAAAAAATCAGCCTTCAACTAAACAGCAAGTAATTGAACGCGAAAAATATCTTTTCTCATCACGTTCTCCTGAGTCGACTGCCAATTTCAATGCATCTACTCAGAACAATGTTCTTGTGTTGATTTACCATTCTGAGTGAATTGTACTCGTACAAAACCGAACCCGACTTGACAAACAATAAGCCTGTGATGATTCTTCTAGATTACGGATTTACTCTACGTACTTATCGAGCAACTCGAGTTGGACAATTTGTCATTAATCGATCAATAACGTACGAAACAACTCACTTTAGTGCATAAGGATATGTGAGAGGGATGTCCCTGTTGACGGTTGAAGTATCATTGATTGATTCGATGACTTGTGGTTGACCCCCTTTCTCCTTGATCCCTGTCACATTTAACAGTGCAGGTCCCGTCTCATCAAAGTAGTCGGAGAAGTTACCGACATTCGCGCTACTGAAAAATTCTGCCATTTTGAGACAAATCAAATGCGCCATAACTTCAACATTGTGGCATAAATGTCCAACGTCCAGCAAATCTTCTACAAATTGCAACTCTCACCTTATCGGTACGGCAAAGAGTAGAATGAAAGACTGGTGTAACCGCATGGTGACTAGTGCAATCTTCCAATTGCCCTATGGTGACGGACGGCTCGTTCCCACCAGCAACATTGTGGTATACGCGTTGGCAGAAGGAAAGAGATGGAGACAGAAGGTGGGAGAGGGTGGGGGAACCATAGAGAGGACGTTGTTTCTCTTTCACTCTATCCTCACTCTCTATTCAATCCCTCCCCCATTCTACTCCCCTCATTCTTCCATACTACCCTCTCTAACTAGCTGGGTTTCTCTCTTTATACGAGAGAGAAAGGGGACGGATAACAGGTGCAAGACAAGAGAGCATGGAATTTGCGCCATAATGGTGAACTGGACACTGGAGCAGTGAGTATGATAAACCAACTGCACATTTTATAATACAATGATGCGCTGCTGTCTTTCACCCTCTCCTGGTGGTCACATCGAAGGTAAGGTAAAGTTGTCTGTTCAACTCATTCCAAATGGCGATCACTACTCTCTTCCACCACTCGTTACCTTCCATGTACTTCCAGCCAGTGCAAATAGTCGGCCAGTCAATTCCCGATGTGTCTACAACACACAAGAGCATGACTCCAGACTGAGTTGAAATGAATACAAAAGTAAGAAAGTAGGAATGACATGCGAACAATACATTAGAAATCAATAGATTCCTAAAACTTGGTACTACTGCTGAAAAGTGGGGGTGATTTGGGGGATCACAAAACGGCTATGCAAGCAAAGCAGAGAATGGTGAGAAATTAGAAAATTTTGATTTGGTTTGATTCAAAAATTGCAGAAAATCATGTCTAAAGCGGCAGGATGCAACGTGCTCCATTAACGTTGGATTTAAAGTCTCCATGCAAAATCAACTCGGGATTACGAAAAATCCACGTGTGTGATTTGGTTTTTGGGTGCCAACCTGCATGTCATATGTTGCAACGACAATAATCTACCTGCACTCTGAAAGGTGTGATCCTGTGAACATTGTCAAACTTTTGGAGATTTAAAAAAGTACACATTACTTCCTCCTCAATCTAATAGTTTATCTCAAAAGAATGCACAAGAAAACATACACAGTGTAAAAATTATGTGACTACGAAAACTGCGAAATGAATTCAACCAAGAATGTAAGCAATAATTTCAAACTAACGATGATCGTCTACCGCTGTTATTATGGTAATAAATTGGTCCCAACATCAAAATTTCCGACTTACGCTGTTTAGCGATTTGGCAGGTTGCCAAATGCGTCACCTTCGAATTCGCTTGAATTTTTCGTTTCTTGCAACACGCTTGGGAGTCCGGCGAATTCGAATATATACAAAAAATTTCAAACTGGGGAACGCCAAAGGTTTTGGCAACCTGCCAAATCGCTAAACAGCGTAAGTCGGAAATTTCGATGTTGGGAACAATTTATTACCATAATAGTTGGTTCTGAGAATTTCTTCCATTCGTCTAGGTTGAGAGACCTGCTCGTCTCTCCTCGCACCTTCTCTTCCTTCAGCCTCAGGGTCACTGCACCCACATTTCCTATCTCCTGGAGCATTGTGGCTTGGTCAATTGTCTCAGCCACGATGATAAAGTGGGTATCACAACCGAAATCTTCGCGCTAACTCTCCTATTGCCAAGAATGTAGTGAAATGTTTGTGAGATTAAATGCATATCCATAACGTCACGCATCCTAGCATAGTAATCATTGGAGTGTGCCCGTTTTTTGTTCAGTCACTGGGTGCTTTTCTGACTTAGTAAACAGTAATGTTTCCTTTTCTAAGGTCAAACGAGGACAGAAAAGAACGCTCAAGTCAGTAACATTTGATGAATAGGAGAAGTAGCGTTCATATGTTCGCAACAACTCACTTGCTCCATCTCATCCTGTCCTTTCCCCTCATTCAGAAAGACAGAACCACTTAGAAGAGAATGAGACACAACTAATGCAGTCGTTATGCCAACATTAGTAGGAGGGAGAGACCGAGGGATAGTGGAAAAGGAGAGAGTGTCGACATACAGAGAACACAGAAGGCTTGTAAGACAGACAGAGTGTCGATCTAGAGGTGAATTGCAGTTGACAAGACAGTTTGAGAGCGATGTGCCATTCTGATAACCTAATGGAATTTCCCTATTGAGACTCTAGGTACAAAATGAACTAAGTAAGTTTCTATCTTCTGTAATAGTACTCCCGTTTATCATGCGGTTTATGAAATTCATAGCCGTCTCTTCTTCAAAATTACTGTTTTCAATAAACCAATTTATTATTTCGACTGAAATTAGTCAGCATTTTTTCGAAAACATGAACATCAATAGCAATGCACCTATAGGTAGTAAAAGGCAAAATTTGAAACTATCTCATTTCACACGGATAAAGAAATATATGCTGCGCTGTTATTCTTCGTCAGTTTTACATATCTTTGGCAGAGGTTCTTTCATGTCATGATCCTCTTCCTTGATCTCTTCTTTCATGATCGGCAAAGGATTTTGAGTTTCAAGATCGGCTTGTTCCTCAACCTCTTCCTTGATAGTCGATCGTTCTGAACAGAAGATGATGTTTTGATTATTGTATCAATCACATGTCTAAGGCCAAAGATATATTTAGACGTAAAACCTTGATCATCATCATCGCTTTCTGCTTCGTCCGTGTAATCACTATACGATTCCATCTCTTTCTGTGACTCCTTTCTTGTCTCCTCATATTCTTGCATCATCCACTCGCAATCATCAGAATGCAGCTATAAAGAAGACATTCGAAGATTTACAGATTAGGGGCTAAATCGATAAAAGTGCATTTCCCATTCGTCTAATCTCAGCGGGGCGGTTTTCTCTACGAGCGATAGACAACCGCTTCGATCTCTCACTTCACTCAGGATATTTATTTCCCCGTCAGGAAGCGCCTGGCAGACTCCCCCGAAAGGCTTATCTAAGGAGAGTCAATTTTTTGATACGCACCTCCTCTGCATGTTTCTTGAACGATTCAATGGCATTGAATGGTCCTTCAGGCCACAGGGACAGAACGAATTATCCGGTTCTTTTTCCTGCAATTATTATAAATTTTAGTTGGAGGAAATTTTGGTATAAAATGTAGGCAAACGCCCATACACCTTCGTTTTCTTCTCCATCCTCCTTTATTTCCATATCCCAGACATCGTCGGCTCCTGCTTTGATGGAATGACGCTGAATTTATAATGGCTATCACATGATTCGAGAAAGAAGAAAACTAACACATTTGAGATGAGCCTTCATTGAACGAAACCCCGAAATGAATTGCGCACAGTGAATACAGCGAAAATGTTCGAATCCTCGATTGTCTCTGTTGATCCAACCAAGTCGCACCCTCCTTCTTTCGCTTCTATTGTTGGATGTCTAAAATATACATATGAGCTAGATTTATAATATAAGAAAGTAAAAAATTCAACAAGTGAAATGCTGTTTTGGTTGCACTCTGCCTTTTCCCTTATCTCTCGCGCGAAGACGTTTTTGCATCGTTTTCGCTGGCTTTTATTTTTATTTTTTACTTTCTTATATATACTCACGTCATTGCAGTGTGCCCTCATTCTTCGTATTCCTGTGAGAACGTTGGTGCATTTCGAACAACGAAATCGCGTTCTATCGTCCCAACGACGCTTTTCATCGCGTTCCCGTTTCTTCTCAATCACCAGTCTCTCTTCATTTTCGAAGGCAGCCTTTAAAACGTGGATGTTCATAAATGTTGCCTGTCTTCCCACCTGATCCGTGACGAGTTCTCTAATTTTCGAAGCTTGAAGAGGATTTTGATGTTTCTAAAAAATTTGGAATTTAATGTAATTACGAAACGTTTATAACGATGTTACTACGGTGAAGTTTTAGTAAAATAATCAAATTCGTCTGTTATACATCGTGTTTTCGCAATCCGCGAAGCATCTATCTATGACCAACTTTTTAGGGTAGGTAAAAATTGTTCCCCCAGGGGCCGTTTGGATCAGGGATGTGCATTTGTTGATTTTTGATTTGTTGACTTTTTTCAACAAAATTGTTGAGTCAACAAATCAACAAAAACATTTTCAACAAATCAACAATAAATTTCATTGGTATTTGGCCAAATTTAAATTTATTGTCGATTTTCTCCGTGAAATTCGTTCCAGAAAATCATGAAATTCATTCCATTTCCAATCGCCTATGTTTTAGAAGCTGAACACATAAAACTACACAAAAACAGTTAATTTCCAATAGCAGGTTATATTAAATATTTTGTTGATTTTGTTGATTTTTGTTGACAAAAAAGAGTCAACAATTGTTGACTTGTTGAATTGTTGAAAAATATTTTGTTGCATATCCCTGATTCAGGCACCTTCGTGATCAACAAGCAGCGACCCAATCTGCAGTTGTGGCTGTCGTCGCCCATGTCTGGTCCAAGGAGGTCAGTCATTGGGACAACGTTGTGATTACCGTAATCCTTGTTAATATTTTACGCTGGGTTAAGATGTCCCAGATCGTCTGCAATTTCGCTAAACATGTCAATTTTAATACTGTGATATTACAATTTCAAAAGTTAAACAACTCACTAATCTATTATATGTATCTTATTCTCATCAGGGGAAATGAGAATAAGACGAACCGTACTTGCATTTTAATTGTCTATTTGCAGGTACGATCTGAAGGAAGGCAAATGGGTGTGTGCACGTGAGGCCGAACTACTGGAGGCACTTCTCGATAGAGAATTCATCCAGATATTCCCCAAGTCAAAGATCGACTTCTCCCACCATGTCTAATAGGGGAGAGGTGAATGACGACTGCACCATGGACAAAAAGTGAAATTCTTTGTAAAAAGAATTCAAATCACGTCTCATTGAGTTATTTTACCATTACGGTGCCATTGTCTATGGTGTAGTGGTCATTAAATTGTCGACTGCATTTCTATCCCTGGATGAAATATGTGTAAGGAGGCCAGGTGAACTTGTGTCTGTTGGTTGCTATTACTTCGTTTTGGAAACGTAGAAAGTAGTAGTACTTTGTAACTGTTTCGGCCCAATTAATTTGATCTTCCGTACTGCCTTTTTCTTACATTATTGCTTGTTGTTAGTTGTTGAGAGTTTAGAACTTCCGTTGATTGGTGCAATGGAAAAATGCATTTCGTATCCATGTGACCCCATTCAAATCTTCCTTTGTGAAATCTTCTAATGGATTAGTCATTCGTCAAACAACGAGAGTCGACGAAATGCACTTGACTATTCTGTCTGTTAACCCCTATACGAATACTTGACGATGTCTCAAAGGTGCTACGAGTAAGTGAAGTTGACTGAATGTGTGTACATAAAAGGATAAAGATTTCTTATTTTTTGGTTCTTCGATTCTAAAAATCAGCGGTTATGTCCGGCAAAGTATTTGAAAGTGGTACGGTATTGATGTGCATGTTTCCATTTGAAAGATGGGAGATAGTGAAGATAAGGAGAAGAAGGAGGAGGAGGCGAGTGAAGAGACGAATGAGGCTGGAAGCAGTGGAGACAGGACGAACTGTGACATTGGTGAGCCTGTGATTATTTATGTTTTATTATGGTCTAAAGTGAAAAATATTGAATGAAACGGAACGAATGCGGAGTACTGAAATACCTTGTAAATGCAGTTTTTTTTGTAAATCTTGTTTACTCTTTCTGGTATTCTTGGACGGAATTGAAGAATCCTTTTTAAAAATCCTTATTTATTCAGCCTCTCCTGCCAGGAAGCGCCGGGCTGTGGACACTGGAGATGATCACGGTATTATGCAATTGTGCGATTGCCATTCTACCGTAACCCTTCAGTCACTACCGTATCCCCTTCCACATCGTCGACCAGTGCGCCACAACGCATCGACAAGGATACGATAGTGGAACTTCTGAAGGCGGACAACCTCTCTGACATCGGTTAGTAATGGTTCATTTTTTCGGACGCTACAGAGCATTAAATAGAGGCGAAAAACGGGAGCGCAATGGGTATTGGCGCCATAATGGTGAAATGGACACATGCGCCGCAATTTGGACAACAACGAACGCGCATCTGTCCTCTTCACCAATACGGCGCAAATGTCCATGGCGCTCTTTTCTGTCACCCTTAAACTGAGCCCTCGCCATGAAAATGTCTAATCTGTGCTTTCACATTGTTTCCTTTATTTCGCTCTTATGAAGAATGAATTCACATACAATTTATATGATATAAATCGTAATTTAATATAAAAGACTCTTTGAAAGATTGAAATACATTCTTTTAGCAAAACTGCAAATGCTGCACAAGATCAGCACTGACCCAGAGTACCGTATCCAACGGGCGCCCGAGAATCCACTCGAGAGAGTGGTCAAGGAGACGATACACAGGGCGTTCTGGGATGCACTGCTGGAGGTATGTATTTAAAAAAAGTATATTTTGCTTTATGGAAATGTCTTTCTAGCATAATTCTATTACGTATTTCATGTAGGGTATGTGATGATTTCATTGGTTTTCTATTCCAATTTCAAAGTTTATTGTGAGATATTTTTAATTAAGAGGGGTGCATCAGTTCCTTTTATCAAGCGTTTGTAGCAAGGATCTCGTTGCCTATTAGTTGTGATTAAAATGCAATTTCTCACTGAATTTTTACCACGGGATTGAAGCACTGATGTCACTGGTTTCTACTATTTTTATTCATCTTCACAGATACATGTTACATAGATTTGACTGGTTTCTAAAAACAAATTTGTTTAGGATGTCTCCAGGGTGCCACCGGAGCTGCGCCATGCAGTGAATCTGCTACTGGAGGCGAAACAGGTTTTAAGCTTAACTTTTTGAAGAACTTGCATTCAAGCTTGTTTTTTGAATTGAATATATGCATATTCGATTATTTCCTCGACTTTTTTAGGGAAATGCATGTGGGAATTGTAGTTAATTGGTTCACACGACACCATCCTTGTTCCGCTTGTAGCTACGGTGAACATGTTGCAGATCCTCCTGACGGACTTGCTGCCACCTCGACAGGGTCCTGTGAGGACATCAGTGGAAGTCAGACTGGATGAGAACACGATACGGTAAGCGACCGGAACGCGTTATATCGTGCGTCGCGGTCTGACACCACTCTGGATTACGGTACATTTTCCTTTCAGGAATCAGATCGAGCAAGATGCGTTCGACGTGGCGGCAACGGCGAAATTCGTTCTGGACACGCTAGGCAAGCTCTGTGCACCGAACAGAGATGAGGAGGTGAGGCTTAATCGAGATTGTGTTAACCGCAACGCGTCTGTCTTATGCGTCACGGTCGGAGTTCAGTATTAAAGGATTGTTATCAGGTGGCAGCACTGCGGGCGGACACGACGAACATCGTACAGCTGCTGAAGTGAGTCTTTGCAGTATCGGACGGGTGAATGACACCAGTGCCATGGACATTTATGCCATAATGGTGAAATGAAACACTTGAACCGTGAGATTATGGCGCATGGTTCCATTTTATGATGGTGGCTAAAATCATTTGGTCCAAATGTTCATGATGTCTGAGCCGTTCACTTTATTTGACAAAAGGGCATTTGTCATTCGTCAAATCTCTGAATGGTTTCAAGATTACATAAATATCAAACGCATTAAAAATCGCAAAAATCTTATCAAGACTGCCTAGACACTATTTGATAGTTTATTATTCTGACAGTGAGTGCGTTTATCAAAACCTGTAGAAACCATGTAGCAGAGTGTGAATAACTGTTGGGCGAGCATCCTCTATTGATATCAGTCTCCTATGTGTTGGAATACACATCAAATATAAAAATCATTGCAAAGTCCCCTTTGTAGAGGTATCATGGAGCTGATGGAGAGGATGAAGGACGATCTGGCATCGTTCTTTCTGGAGACACACAGGGAAGAGGTGAGATTGGTCGTTTTGAGTTTGACTATGTCCTCTAGAGCAGCCCATGCATCAGAGAAGGAGCATTATGTACTAGATGAGACGGTAAATCAGCGGGAAATGTCGATCATATGATTTCTGCGCAAACCCATTTGCGCGCAGACACTTGCGCACAGGGGGCAATTGTGTCTGCGGCGCATCTTGTCAAGTATATCAACTGCCAAATCTCAATTATGTGCAAGTGTCTTCATCTCGATTTCTACAGGTCGTTCAAGCAGCGAGGGCCTACGAGCGCGCGGATCTCGGGAAGGCAATGGAGTCGGCAGCACGTACGTTCTCGTGGATTACGGTATCTTTCGTTTCGAGAGTCAGACTCGTACTGTTTCAGCTATGCTAGAAAGCGTGGAGAAGTGGATTGCGGACGAGTATCGACAGTCGAGGAAGGAGGATGAATCGTTGGAAGATCCTACCGTACTCTCCAAGGCAATTCGAAGAGTTGCCGCACTGGGACTCGTACGGTTAGCTATTTCTGTCCATTTTATGCCGCAAATGACCGATTTTTAACTATCTTCTGATAATTTTGATCACTTAACTGGATGTGCGAACAATATTTGCAGGATCATCTCCACAATCTCTTCTGCACCAGGAGGACCACCCCTTCCGATGCTGTGGCTACTGGACAAGTGAGCGTAGAGATCATGCAATACTTTCATATCAACTCTGATACTGTAGCAGAATTGACGAATTTATGTATACGAGTCTTGCACATATTAATATGAAGAGAGAGAGAATTTATTACCAATTGTTGTTGGCAGACATGGTCATAGTTACATAGTTTATCCTTGACACATATTCACCGCTTTATTCATGAATGCGCTCCCAGGTCTGCTCTGATTGCACTGGCCGAGAAGCGACTGCAGTTCGTTCTCGTCGCAGCTGCCATGTACACATTCAAGGTTAGTTATCGATTGGTTTCGTTAATAGAATTCGGTTTATCGATTTTCAGTCAGCGAAGGACCTATCCGAGGAGAAGCTGAATGCCCTGCTCGCCTCGTTGGTGCTGATCACAAATGACGTTGAAGAGAGGTGGTGTAGCTTGTAAATTGTCGTCATTTAAGAAAAGTCGATTACAGTAACGTGGAATCTGTCGTGTCTGCGATGGCGATGAATTGTGAGAGGACTGCGGAGGAGGATGGAGACGGTTAGATTTTGGCCATTAAAATGTTTTGTACTGCTTACAAAGCAATCCCCACCAATATCGATTGTGGGATGTCTGTTTTGTTTTTATGGAGAAGGTGTAACACAAAATTGCTTTGAATTTTATCCTGACGGGAACTTTGTCCAGACGATAATGGGTGCAGTTGTTCAAGCAACGTTGCTCATTTCTAAATTGACCACTTGTACCTTGCCGTACACTCTTGTGATTGTCTTCCTTTTGCCGCAAGAAATTGTTCATGCAGGTCTATCCGAGGACGCGAAGACCAAACTCGCCGTCATTAAGGCCCTTCATAGGGTGGATCAGCCTGTTCGCGTATTGATTAGTGAGTCAATTTTTTAGGATATCGCTAATCTAATGGGACGTTATTGACAGCCGTCCATTTCTAGTTTTATTCCTAGCGGTCGTTTCTCACTTCGCAGAGACGACCGCTAAGGTAAGTATGAAGCTAGACGACTAGGAAAGGACGGCTGTCAATAACGCCCCATTAGCTACACCCTACTATTTTTCGTTTTTCGATTGAATATTCAAAGCAGCATCAAATCGAAATCTCCTTCTTCCGGTATTAGTACACAGCAAATACGGTATTATTTTTTTCATTTCAGCGACTCGTCTTGACGCGTATCTGACAGCTTCCCTCTCCTCTTCATCTCCGCCTCCTCTTCCTTCTTCTTCCACTTCCACATCCTCTCCAATCCCCACACCACTCCCCACCATATTCGCTCCCATTTCTGACTTCATAGTGCTTGTAGAGAGGATTCTGAGGAGCATTCTCGACCACAATGTCGAGACTTTCAAGGACATTTACGAAAATGTGATGAAAAAAGTGGATCAGGCATAATAAATGTCGCAATTGGAGCCAAAGTGTATTAGTTTTGAATGTTTATGAATCATTTTGTTGTTTTCCTTGGCTTCAGACACACAAGCAAAACTTGAAGAGTAACAAAGAAAATGCACTACTGATTCCAAATGCGGCAAGCATAATTTTTGCTGTGTTTCGTGCAATTTGATTGATTGTTGCATTTTTTCTTTGATCTGCTTACTTTAGACATAATTCACTGTAGTAATTTATTTCTTTTGCTAATTTATTAAATAAATTTCATTATAATTATTACAACTGTACATACACCCGATCTGGAATGGTCAACAAATAGCTATTGCAACACAATTATTATATTTACAAACGGATTGAAAATAAGTTTTTGGTAGTTTTGTAAGATGTTGGATGAAAGACAATTGCACCACGAATTTTTTGTTTATAGGTACGGGCCACTATGACATTAGGTAACAAATCGTAACCTTGAATCTATTGGATAGAAGAATGTTTGAATTTCGGGGTTATGCTTTTGAAATTAGAAATGTTACATCTTTTCTTTGAAAAGATATGACGAAACATTCCGAACACCCTAGTAGATGCCGTTTAGAGCCATGAGTTAGTTTCACATCAAGCAATGCCATTGTTATAGCAATTGTTTTTCACCCGAGTTATTTCATAATTTCCTACTTATCGTTCCACTCCCACTCATCAAAACAGAAATAGTTGACATCTGTCCTATATCCCATCTTCTCACAGGCATTCTTGAACCTCTCCCATTCCTTCTCTCCATCTCTCTTCAACTGTGCCGCCACCACGTCGAACACTGCGTGCAGTTGGTCTTCGGGCGTCGATCCTGCAATCAATATTCAAGGATACTGTAATTGTCGTGGCAAAGTTACAGTAATTACAAAAACAGTGATCATTCAAACCTGTTCGCATCGCAACTGCAGGCTCTCCACCCACTTCCACCATGTAGTTTTCGCGCCAAATCAACGATTTCGACTCGAAGTCTGCAAAAAAGTATAAGATTTTATCACCGTCAAACAAAGCATTGAAACGAGAAGCACAAGGACAAATTGACTACCGTACCCCTCGTGTCGATGTCGTGTCGGGAGCACCCGAGGTGGACCCTGCCCATCAGTGACTGGAACAGGGGCTCTTCTCTATTGCACACGGAAACGGGAGGCACGGACGAAGCCGAGAAAAAGTGCCTGGAAGATACGTCCTTTTGCTCCGACAAATTATCGATTATTCGATATCAGTACAAAAAGAATACTCTATAATACCGTATCGCGATGATTGCTCGATTGCGATTGAAGATCTCCAGACGAAGGCTGCGCACAGCACGGTAGTTGGCGAAGAGATGTACCGTAGTGAACATCTGAACTACAAACATTAAATTTAATAAGCAAATTTCATCTATGCGAATGAATTACACCGTGCAAAATGACAGATAGACAGTCTTCTTGCCTCCCATCCCTCACTGACTCATTCTTATTCTACTCTTCACACCGGGCGGTTCATCCCTCTCCCGTCTCAACCAATGGAACAAGAGGCCATCAAACAAG
>JACMIF010000552.1:0-29629 GCA_014805445.1 Diplogasteroides magnus | reverse complement strand
TTCCAACCCATCTTCATCTTCTTCTTCCATTCCTCTGAAGTGTATATTCCTCGTTGTTCGTATTCGTTCTCTTCCTCTATAATACATTCATCATTCATTTATTCCTTAGTCTTTCTTCACTTGGGAATCTTCCTTTGTGTCCAATTCGTTCCATTCCATCCTCCTCTTCCACGACTCAATCATCACAATCACTCCCTTTCACACAATCATCCTCACCTTCTTGTCTGTTCTCCTCTTGACATCTCAGTCCTCTCCAATTCGCGTGCTCGTTCATCCCATTGCTCAAGATACCGTAATCCTGGATGGACTACCGTACTCCTTCACCTCCTTCTCTTCATCCGGTAACTTCTCCCATGCAGGAATGGCTGCATCTTGTAGAATGTGCGAGAATGCATCCAGACGATTCAACCAGCCCATTTTCCGTCTAAACGACAAGATACAGTAATCTAGGAATCCGTTCGAGAGTCTCACTTGATGGATTGGGCGAAGAGGGAGAATCCAGTGGGAGTGTCCGCCATCTGAAGACGTTACCGTAATCCTCTGGATAGATGGATGAGGGTGGATACCAGAGCGGAGTCCAGTGGAGAGACCACTCAAGAGTAGTGAGGGAGAAGTGAATGAAGGAATGAGAGGCCATGTCTATTCATTATGTCTCTCCACACAGTCAAATGCATTCAAATCTTAACATGTTTATCTCGTTGATCATTTGGACTGAAAGTTGCACTGGACTTTTTGCTCCCCCCCCCTTACCTCATTCTTCTCACACATAGTCATTCACAGTTCATTAATTCTTTCCCCCACTACAGTGGTCTACCGTCCAATCGCTTCCTATTCCTACGTCCCTAAAAAAGGCTGAACAAGAGAGCATCCAGGTATCGATCGATAACTACTATAAGGGGGATCACAAACTGATAAATGACCTCTCTGCAGTTCCGTCCTGGCAAAGTCTTCGACAACTGGGAGATTGCGGACAAGTTGGACGAAGGAGGATTCGGTCAGGTATCGTACTCACTCCTGTAAAAGTACAGTAATCCTAACTGAAGGACTTTCGTAGCTTCAACTACTGCTAACAGTAATTGTGTCGATTGGTACCGTATTCTGTGCTTTAGTACATCGTGATGGGCAGGAAGGATAAGAAGTTGAGAGCGGTACTGAAGGCTGAGTGGAACTCCGTGGACGGAAACAGCGCCTTCATTTGGGAGCTTCGATGTACAAAGACCGCGACGCGAACGCAACGCGTGATTCCATAGAAATCGAAATACCGTAGCTTGTGCAGCTCTACGTGCTGCAAGCGCTGCAAGAAGGCGGTGCGAAGCCGCACATTCCATTCTTGTTCCACGCGGCCAAGCATACTCCATACGTCTACATGATCACGACGCTACTCGGACCGAACCTTCAGTGCCTTAAGGTACGGTAGATTACCGCTGCTATCGTAATCCAGTACCGCAGAGCGCGCAGAAGGGCGAGAAGTTGTCCACAAGTACTTGGATAAGGATCTCCATCCAGTGCTTGTACGCACTCAAAGTCCTGCACGACTACGGCTTCTTGCATGGGTGCAAACTACAAACTACACACCATGAGAGTGACTGTAACACCTTACAGAAATATTACGCCCGGATGTTTCGCGATGGGAGAGAAGTCGGATAGGGAAAGGGCACGATGCGTCTTCCTTCTGAACTTTGGCCTGTCCAGGAACTACGCTTTCAAGGTGCGAAAATCAGCCGCAACGCATGAAAGAGCGCGTCGCGGTTCGGCCACCGTAACCTCGCTACAGTATTATTCAGCTGAAGAGCAAGTGGTACTGCTACAAGGGTCGTTCAAGTGGAGAGTTTCGAGGCTCGATCCGCTATTGCTCGCCCACCGTGCATGACAACATCGAGCAGGTTTGATCTTTGTCAGTTTGTAGTTTGATATATTGATCTCCCAGGGACGACGAGACGACATTTGGTCTCTTTTCTTCGTTCTCATCGAGCTTCGCCTAGGAGTGCCATGGATGGTGAGGAATTCAAAGATGAAAGATCAAGCAAGGATCAAACTACAATCGACTTTAGATGGCCGAGGAGGACGCCGCGGTCGTTTTGATGAAGCAGTGCGTGCCAGACCACGCGGTCATGCATAACCTCCCCCGTTAGTGATCACTAAAGACTACAAACTACAAACTACGATTACAGGAGAGTTGAGGAGTGTGATTCCTGATCTGCGCAAGCTCGAGTACTACAGTCGACCCGACTACATGAACATTTACAAGAAGATGGTAGCTGTTATGAAGAGGTGGGATCAGAAGATCAATCAATATCTTTGTCATCCGTGAACATTCAGGAAGAATATCGAGAATGAGGATCCTTACGATTGGGAAGAAGCTGGGAAGATCGTCAGTGATGAATACAAACGATCAAACTACTGTTACTTTGTCAGCTGAACCCATCCAAGCCACCGGAATGGCACGACGCTGAATCCTTCTTCGCCTCGGATCCGGTGATGTTCGAGGCCGCCCCCACCAGAGAAGAAAGGAAGGTGAGCTGATTTAGGAAGTTTGTAGTTTGATCATTCGATTGCAGACACGCCGCGACCGCTTAAGAAGGAAGGTCGACGAGTATGAGAAGAAGAAATAGAAGGTGGGCAGGACACGCACGACCGCAACGCGTGGCCTGACACGCTGCGGTTCACGAACCATGATCTTCAGGATAACAAGGACTCAGACGGCGTCGAGGCAGAAGTGAGAGGAGAAGAGGAATCAGAAGTGTAGAAGTGTAGTTGGTGGTGGAATTTGGTAAATGTCTCCCTGCACTCGCACACTACCCACTACACTCTAACTTTGATTAGTAGGTGAAGATCTTCCTCTAGGTGGAGAACATGCAGAATTCTCAAACAGAAGTGTCTTGAATACCTATCAGAGGAAATGAGATTGAGAAAGAATTTGATTGTCTCCTCTCATCCATTCATTCCTTGTAGCTTCTCCTCATTCTCATCGCTTTTATGTTGTAATCTATTTAATCGAATCGATAAAGATATTGACAATTATGGAATCGAGACTATGAAAGAGAATAAGTGTGACATGAAACGTTCACTGCATTTGTAAACATTCTTATTGCACTCTTTTTCTTAGCAGTTCTGAAATGGTTTGTCATTGTTTATTTCCTTCTTCTGGATAAACAAAGACTGCAGATGTCTCCTCATGGTCTTCTTCCTCCATATCGAATAGACATAATGTCCTCATCTGCTATGTTTATCTCAGCTGCCGTTGCCCTCAAATAGAATCATCCACCATACAATCTGACTGAATGAATCACCTCACAATCATCACTGGTTTCCTCGTTGTGTTTCTCCTCCAGATTGGTACAACCACCTCAATCATCCATTCATTCCTGTACAGTCCTTCCCTCTCACCTTCCCTTCATCCTTCCTTCCCTCAATCGTCTTTCCATTAGTATCCACTAGTGTCGTCACAACTTGAGTGTGTACTCCAAGTGCCTTCTGAATTCTATTTGCATTCTCAATTGATCATTCCTTCCATTCCTCCCACTCTTCCACGTGGTCCTCAGGGCTAATCTCATTCATATTTGGGAACTATAAGGACTCACAAATAGTCTTCTTCTCACGCTCTTTCCAATTGTTTTGACCGATGTTCCCTTCCCTTCTTCTCTTTTTCTCCCCCTCTCTTCTCTCTTCAATTCCTTTCATGCGTACATATCCTCGTCTTATTTCGCTTGGCCGCTGACGCATTATAGGCATAATAAGAGTGAAGTGAGAAGAGACAACAGAAGGGACAGATGAGACACGACTTATCCTTCCCATTTGGCCAACAACCATCATGTTACACTTTGCTCGAATAAGTACAGTATCTTTTAAATACCATTCTATTTATTTTCTAAAATGAGACCTTTTTGACATCGTCCTTTTTCCTCTCTTCGACGTCTCCAAAGAATGAATTCTTCCTCTTCGTTGGTTCCATCTGAATAGTTCCTTCTGTTGTTGTCGTCATCGTTGATTGCCAATCACCTTCTTCTTTCCTTTCTTGAATACTTGAATAGTGACAGGATTGTCGAATGGTGAATTCTCAATTGTCATTCATTGGACTACGGTATCTGTCAACACACGACTCGTGTCTATAATCAACAACAATGACGATGTTCGACCCCTTATTACAGTATACTAAATTATTCCAAACGGGAGTGCATGAGAGTGGAAAGTGTGAATAGAGGGCCTCTCCCAATGCATTCGCGATGGTTCCGCTAGTGAAGGGAAAGGACCATAGTGTGCACAATCGTAGCAGTTTCCCTCCCTTCTATAGAGTCTTTTTCCATTGACAGTCATGCAATAGGAATCATTTGTATGTGTACCTCTCTCTCTATTGAGGGGAGACTTGTCTGTTCACTTCTACCATTTCTCTTCTACCTTCATGCCATCTCACAACAATCTCCTCTTTCCTTTCCTAAAAAGACTCCAAATAGTTCCTTATTCTGAGTACCATCCGAAACTTCCTAACGGTAATAGCCGTGCTATTTACTCCTCTGCTCCCTCCCTTTCTACCTACAATTACTACTTAGCATAACTTGTTACTGGAATCCTTTCCCCTTTCAATCTCAGTCCTCTCCTCGTAATTCTCACCTCTTCTTCACTTTTCTCCTGTCCAACTTCACTCAATTCTTCATTCTAAGTCAAATTCAGTTTGTATTCGTGAATACAAAATGACTGGTACCTGTGTTGTGAGTTGTTTGGCTGGTTTGAGACCCGGTGGTGGAGTAATGGAGTAGATTGTGAGAGGGAATAAGAAGACGAGATAGATGTGCATATCGTGTCAATGAATGATTATCCTCCCTTATCATTCATCTCTTCTCATTCTATCTACTTATTCTCTTCACTTTCACTCTCCTGTCATCATTTCGTCTTCATCACAAATTTAATTACAAGACAAGCAAAGGAAGAAGGGAAGAGTCCTTCTGTTCACTCTAAACTCTATTTGTGAAAAGAAAGAAGAGTCTCTTATATGAACAGTCTCCATCTATTCGTAGTCTCTTCCACCTTCCAACATAGAGAGTGTCCCATGAGACTTCTCACCCCAATTCTCCTTTATCTTCAGTCCTCCCCCTCACTTCCCCCCTTTCCATCCTTCATCTCATCGTCCAAATGACTGTCCCTTCAACCTCTTCTTTTCCTCACTCCAAGTCTCCAATTTCACACATTCCCAATTGCAAATCCTTCATTCCATGTCAGTGCATTCTCCTTTTTGTTCTCTTTTGCCTTTTCCTATGTTCCTTCTGCACAAACTTCATTGAGCTTTCTTTCTTCTCACAATCGATGTTGTGTCTGCATTTAGTATTGGCTCGTGGTTCATTTTCATATGCAACCTCCATCCAAAGACTGACCACTCTCTCATTCCACGCGGCCTTCTATATGAATGAATTGGCTGGAACTTAATGAGAGACAATGTGAATTGAAGAGACGCAGAGATGAAGAGACATCCCTCATATTATCATTAGATCAGATTATCAAGTATATTCCATTGTTGTCCATCAACACAACAACCGTGGCCACCTTTATATCCCCCCCCAATGGCGTCCACTGAAACGACGTAAAATCTCGGCCGAAATCGGATCTGAAAGTGCTTCCTCGCCTCTGAAATGGAATGAGGGAATGGTCTCTTCCCACGGAATAAACAGTGATGTCATTCAAAGAAAGAATATCCTGTATGGTGTCATTATGAAGTCCTTCAACTCAGAAAGGATGTTTTGAACATTCGTGCAGTTTCGGTTGAATCTTCTCACTTTCATTAATCGCATTATTCCTTTGAGTATGAATGTCTAATTCCATATCTTGAATAGATGACAATGACAGGACTTGCAGAGTTTTGTCCATTTCCATCTCATGTCACAATTAGAGTGGAAAGAGGAAGAAGGACGAGACTAAGCACGTTCCTCTCATTTCTCTTATTCTCCTCATTCCCTTCTTTCTCTTCTCTTCTCTCTTTCCTTCCAGTCCTCGATTCTTCTAATTCGAACCATGTCCCATTTGGTGTCGGCAATTCCACAAGACACTCCACTCAATACACAATTCGTGATCCACACGAACATTCTTTCTGCTTATCCCCTTCATCCAACCCAATCCACATTAATGTGTGATACTCCTGTTCGTTCTCAGATCAAATCTCTTCTCAGTGGGACAGTCTTAGCCAGTCTCAAACTTCAAATCTCATCCAATAACGTAGTAACACAGTTTCCTAATGCTCCATATTTCTTATGCTTTTTGTGTGTGGAAAGGCACTTGGGAGGGAATTGGTCCATTTCCAACCATTGGCCTCTCTTTAGAATGAAACTCCTCTTCTAATGACTCAATGTTCATTCTCTCATCCTTCACAATGGAGACTTCTCTCCTCCTCAATTACCTCCAGTTCCATCTCCTCCGTGTTCTGTCATTCTCCGTATTATCGTTGTTCTTCGTGTCCAGTCCTGTCCCTTCTGTCCTTTCCACTCCTCAATCTTCATATTCCAGAATCTTCTCCTTCACAATGCCATCGTAGCCGTGGAGAGAATTCGCAAGAAGTTGACCCGCCACACGGCGGCGAGGCAGAGGAAGATAGATGAGAGTTTCAATATCTTTGCGAAGAGGAAGACATCGGAGAACCATCTACAGTCAGTCTCTTGCTTATTGCACTACAGACAGAAAAATATATGCTTTTAAATTGCAGAATTTAGCTCCAACCGATAATATCTGCTACTCAGCGTCAGAAGAATTTACACCTGAGAGCCAGATTATATCAGTTGGAGCCAAATTTACGGATATATCTGTTGAAAAAGAGCAGATATTTTTCTGTGTGTATTCTAATCTTATATCGTTCAAAAGAACAGTAAACTATTATAAAACCACTACATTCTCCTATAGTCATTCGAAATTATCAAAAGCTGGTAGTGCATGGCGAGAATTTACAAGAAGGCCAAGGCCATGCAGAATTTCTGAAGGACTTTGTATTTGAATGCCCCCTGTGAATGAATTCTGTGAGAGTGAATGCATTCATCGTGAGAATTTCGTCTTGAAAAGTAAGAACTTATCCAATTAGAAGAATGCAAGGATTCTTTCCATTTTTGCAAACGAGAGTGCCTTATGGCTTCAAGACTACTTACGAAAACTCCTATTAATCTAATTGGGATACCAAAAATAATTAAATTAATTTGGCCTCACTACAGTTTTCATGACCTATTCGTACTCATTAAATATTTCTCATTAGAGAATAATCTGAGTTATCACACAACAATACATAATGATTCCCTATCACCTCTTCCTCTTCCCTTCATGTTCATTCTTCTCTTCGTTTCCCGTTCCTCCTCGTGTATGCCTGACTTCCCTTCCTCCTATTCTCTTCCAATCAAAACTATCGGAACCAATAGAGACATGGGGGGCAACAATATGGAATATGAAATGAACGAGTTGATGAGTGTCTCTCCTTCCACTAGATTACTTTTCTCTTCTCTCAAGACAAGTAGAAATGTATGCAAATACGTCTCTCCGCCTTCTCGGGTCACCTTCCCCCTTCTCTTCTCCGCCCTTAGACATTCTCATGAACTGCATCTATGACTATGAAACGACTCGCAAGAAGGAGAACTGGATTCAGATTCAGGTATATACCCATTCTAAAGGGAATTCCCTCTTGATCTGAACGTATTTCCATTCATCATTCACTTGAACACTGAAAGGATTAAGTCCCTTCCAGAGAAGAATCTACATGATGAGGAGAGAGTATGTGAATGAGGAGTATCCAGGTGTCAGAGATTCCTCCATAATGGTCCCTTCTCCAGCAGATAAGCCCCCCTTACCAGTCTCCTCTTTACTTCGTTCTGCAGTTCTCTTGGGAGAACTTCTGCCCTTATCCTCCCCCATTTTCCCTTCAGGACCTTTCCTTCCTCTTACAGTATCCCTTAAGAGACCCTGTCACTCATCCAGGTGCAATATTCACCTTGTACCCAAATGTCACATTGCACCTGCTACAATCCCGTTGTAATTGTTCATGTCTATCGCATTGACATGTCAAGGGAAGGCCTTTCCATTCCTCTTCACAAGAATTTCTTTTCCCTTCATACGATCCCTTCATTATTACTCAGTCTGCAGGGTAAAAACAAAGAAAGGATCACTCTTCCTCTTTCCTTCTCCTCTCCAATTCTCACTCTCAATGGGCAAAGTCACCGTGACGTACACACTATGTGCATAGAGAACGAGGGGCAAAGTTCCTCCTCCTCTTAAGAGTCCCTGTCATTACCGTAATCCTTTCGTGTCAGGAGACAATGAGAGTCATTCAGGGCGAACGCTCCAGTCGGCCACTCCGCCCCTTCGTCAGCGATTCCTGTAGCAGCATCGGGTCACGTTGTCACGTTGGTGGGAGTCTTCCAGGTGTCGCCTTCTGAAAACGGTGAGGAGTCCTTTCAGGATCACTAGAATTGCGTACGCAGCGAACTAAGTGGCGCTCATGGCACTTTTTTTAGATCTCATTGTCAGTTAGTCTAGTAGACATCAACTCAGGACCACTACTCTACTACTTACTTGTAGCACTTACAAGTTGTCCTGATCATTCGACCATCTTCTCCAGCACATTGAGTGTGATGAGCAATTGCTCATTCCGTCATCCGTTGTGTCCTTTGCAGTTGTTGAGGAGGGATGAGAGTGGGGGAAGGAGGAGAGGGAAGAAGAGTTCCTCCCCCCTTGAGACCACTCACACCTCATTCATATTCCCTCTCTATTCAATCATCTTCCCTCATTCATCGTCATCAACAGTTTCACTCATCCAAAAACAATTGTCATCTCCTCGCAAGTGTTGACAGTCTTATACAGAATTTAGCTGAATTATTCTGAATCCTTTTTGTCATTGACGACTGTTGCCATTGGTTGTGTCTTCTTCACTTCTTATTTGATCTCTCCATTCACTTCCTCACTACGATAGTCTCCATTCTCATTTATTCATGACATCAATCCACCATTGTTTTCATTCCACCCACTCCTCATTTTCATTTAGATTTCATACCATCCCCATCTCTCTTTCTCATTCTCTTCTTCCTCTTCATTCTGGAGGCAGAACACTTCATATTCTTATTCAAATGAGTTCATCTTCTGTATAATCTCCGATCGTCTCAATCATTTGACGTCGTCTGAATAAGAGGGGGATAATACAATTATCGATGAGGTGTGAGTCTGAATGAGAAGAGACACTTCTCACAAATAATTTGTACGGAGAAGAGAATGAATGAATACGCTTCAGTGCATTTTGAGAAGAGAAGAAGAATAGGAAGACGTTACATTGGGTGGAAGAGATCTGACATTCACACCAATACCTTCCAACATACCAATAATCCCCTTTCCTCATTTCCATTCCCTTCTCCTTCCCTTCTCACATTTCCATTGGTCATTGCAACAGATGAAAACTGTGTGGCTTCTTCCCCTATACTGCGTACAAATTGTTACTTCCAACTAATCCTTCCACTCTCCTTCTCGTGTTGTTCACTGCTCAATCGTCACTTGCATTTGAGACGAACTTTGAGTAGACCTTCCAATTGACAACAGCCGAAAGCTGGGTGAGCAACTCGTTTCAACTAAAGAAATTGCTTATTTGCACAGGTAAATAAGTCATTTCTTTAGGTAGAATAATTATTTCTTCTTTACCGTGGCAATCAAAGCTCAATAGTCAAGAATCAAACTGACGTGAGCTCACTCATTGAAAGATGATCAATGATGTGAATCATTTCATGCTTCTGATTTCAGTATGTTTTACACACTCTTACACATAATGTTCATCATATTGTCATTCTTCTTCTCTTCTCCTCTCACATTATCACCTTCCTCCACAGAGTGATTATCCCTCGTGGACTCCCATTCTCTCAGTTCTCACCTCATCTCTACGAATAGTTATTGCTTATTAGATACTTTCCCCTTGAATCCATACATTCTACTGCTATCACTTTATCCGAATGAAAATATAACACGCCTATTTTTTTTGGTTGCCCCCGCGTTTTGTACAGATGCAAAGTGAAAAAAAACTACATGTGGGGACTTCGTGCTGATTTCGAAAAAAATGAGGAAAACCGAAATTTCGAAAACCTTAAATAAAAAAAACGCTTGTTATATCACGATGATCTCTGCATACTCCATCATTGCATCGTCATCTTTCCATCTTTACAGGTCCCAGCAGTTTCCGAAATCGCGAGATGCACAGACAGTACACAAATACTTCTGCATCTTCAGAAGTGGATGAATTCACACAGGAAGAACTACAGGAATTCGCCCAGGCATTCAAGGTCTTTCTTATTTCTTGAATCAGTTACAGTCTCCTGAATGATATTGGGACTCTTTCTGTGTATTGTTCTCATTCCTCGACTCATATTTCGTTCCTCTCTCATTTCTCCCATGACCTCTCACGCATTCCAGTCAATCTATCCTCTAGTCTCATGACAATCCTGACTCAATGTCGTGGGAAAGGGCTTGGCTTTCCAATTCGAATTTTGATGAAGCTGAAAGAGAGAATGGGAAATGTAGTGAAGATAAAGATCACGGGGTACTCTGAGTGAGGAAGGTTGTATTGGGTTCACATCCCCTATGAACTAGGGGTTCTAAACGGTAGTAAAGTGTACTTCTCATTCTTCTAATCTCCTCGGAGTCTGTCGCCCGAGACAACGACACCGCGGATATTAGACGATTGAGAAATGCACTTTTGTGCCGGTTTATAACACCTACTATGAACATCCTTTGTGATCCCTTCTCTGTTGCCATTGAGATTGGACAGTTCCCTGTAGAGGAACAGTCCATCCCTCCGTTCCCGTCTCTTCCATTCATTCTTTCATTCACTGCAGGAGTCACTTTACACCATTGACTCACAATGAAACGCAGCACGCGACAAGAGAACGAATGAAGAGGAGGAAGGGGGAATAGAGGAGGGGGATCAGAGATTGAAGAGACTTCCGGTACCACGACTGTCAATAACGTCATCAGGATGTACCCAATAGAGTACAGAGTCTAGGGAATGTGATAGAGTACTCAGTGCGAACATTGTCTGGACAAAGATCCGGAATTGTCGAGATCTCAGAGGTGAAAATGATCATTTCAGATGTTTGATAAGGACGGAAATGGGACAATGAACATAAAGGAATTGGGAGTTGCAATGAGAACTCTTGGATTGAATCCAACTGAGGAAGAACTACTCAATATGGTCAATGAGTACGTAGACTGTGTTGTAGAGAGTCATGATGAATCTTGTTCAGATATGACATTGATGGAAATGGAAAGATCGACTTTGGAGAATTCTGTAAGATGATGAAGGAAATGAATAAAGAAACAGATCAAGAATTGATAAGACTCGCATTCAAGTGAGGGAATCAAATGAAAGAATGGAATAAGGATAGTATTGTAGAGTATTCGACAAGGATGGAAATGGATACATTACTGCACAAGAGTTCAAACACTTCATGACTACAATGGGAGAAAGGTAAGAACATTATGAACTTCCTACTACTAATTCCTTCTGAATGTCTGGACTAGAAATCCCTCCTGATGCAATAACGAGATGTTCAGATTCACTGAGGAAGAAGTGGATGAAATCATCAAGGAAGTAGATAAGGATGGAGATGAACAGGTGAAATGAAGTTTGAATTTGTAGGACAATAATGACTGAATCAACTTGTTGTCTGCACTTCAAATAGTTGAATATTATTCATAATCTGATAGAATCAATTAGAAGAAGCGTTTAATTTCAGAATATAATGATTTGATTGTAGATCGACTACGAGGAATTCGTACAGATGATAGCTCCGATAGTACAAGAAGGCAATAAGGATGATCCATTCGCTGAACCTCCACCTCAAACAGCAAAGTGAAAGGATCTCATGATATAGGATATGCATACAGACAGGACCAATACACCCATTCCCTTACTAGTCCTTCCATTATTCGATCTCTTTATTGTCAATGGCCATTCCCCACACTTTATCCGGGTTTAGCTTCGAGGGATAGGATGACCAATCAGTCGCTATTTGTTCTCTGAAGGTGAATCACATTCATCCGAAGAGTACAATTACCTACCAATGAATGCAGAGACTGCACAAATGCACAACTATTTGTATTTAAATGGGTCAAAGGCAGGAGTACCATCGACATTTGCGTCATAATCGTGAAATGGAGAGATGAACCACAAAGCCACCGCGCAAGGATCTTTTTCACCAATATCGTGCAAGTATCCATTTCACGATTATTGCGCAAATGTCCATGGCGCTCTTTTCTTTCATCAATTTAAAGATTGCAAATATTTGCGATACATCATTTATGTTGAAAGTACCTAATTGTGTATTTGTGTGTTGACTGTGAATCATCCCCATCCTCATTTATATAATCATCAGATTCTTGTTCACCACAGTGTGCAGTCATTGCTCAGAGTGGGGGAAGGTTCTTTCCTTCTAATCCCTTCCCCATTATCCACTCATCTTCTTCTTTCCATTGCGGTGAACATTCTCTGAATTCCCTTCCCGGTGCCACACTCTTCCTCGGTTGTCCTCCCCCTTCATATCGTTTTTTCCACCCTTATTGTACTCTTACCTCGTCTCTTCCTTCTCATCCAATCCTTATACGTAGACTTCCGTCTCTTATCTCCATACACCCACTAAATCATGCGGTTCCAATACCAAGAGGAAGTTTGGATTAGAAACAGTGGGTATATAATCTTGCCCTTTTATCGCATACAGTAAGAAACTTCCATTATTTGTGTACACATTCCCTGCTTTATCATGTTCATTCCAGCCGTAGAACGTATTCCATTATATTTTCCTCACCACAATAGATGCTCTTCTGTATACAGAATTGACTGAACAGTGCGATCCGTTCCATAAACATTCTCTGTTCTCCTCAAAGAACACCAAAATGGTCTCAGGGGTTTCGGTATAATCAAACACATGTCAGTCCCGTCTTGAAACAGCATCACCGACCGGTAGGGAGTCGAACCTGCGACCTCTGGTGCAGCATGCTAAGCGACTACCACTACACCAGGAGATAGAGCGAGAGCTTTGAGGATCAACGTATGTTGTTAAGAGTGGGAACTGTTGTCGGACGTCGGGCTATTATCGTGAGCTATTATGCTTGTAGAGATGTGAGAAAGAGTAATAGGTGTTCTTATCAAGAGATGATAATGATGAAGAGTGATTGGAGTAAGAGATGTTGTATGTGATAAGTGAGTAGGATGTTACACTCTGATGCTACTACATTCATTGTTATGATTCTGTTGATACCATCCACAATCCATACAGGAACACTCTCATTCTCGACCTTGTTACATCATGTTGCTCATATAGAATGGCAGACAAAGCAAGTTTTATACCCGCCTTCTTCTTTCTCTCCGTACTACTCCCTCCCTTTCCTATCACTTGCCGTAGGCTGACCCCGATCAAAAGAGTGTTCCCCTATCAGATGTTCATCTTCTTCCTCATTCAATTGATCGTATAAGGGGAAATACCCTTTTGTGTACCAATACCACACTACGATCTGTTTGTCGGTCGTGATCCCCCAATCCCCTCTTTGTCTTCAATCACTCCTTCTCCTTCAGATATGGGAGTCCATCCAATCACAGAAAGCCAGGAAAGTCTGAAGGATGAGGAGAAGAAGAAGAAAGGGAAGCACTTGCATCTCAAGGTTCGACAATTGTGGGCATTGATTATCGAGATGTTCACATTGTATTCATTCGCCGAATGTTCAGGTCAACGAATGTCCAAAATGGAATATGGCTCTTTTGTTCGGACTTCAGGTTTGTCATTCGGAATCCTTGATCTTTTTGAACGCATTATTAGCATGGTCATCGACGACAGATACATTTGAATCATCTAAATGGTACTAATGCAAGCCGACAAACATTTTATGCATGAAAGTTACACCATCCATTCGTTCCAATTAGCCAATGTTCGTCAAATAGCTGCCTTTGCAGATTTCTTTCAAATGTGCACTAGTGTGAATGATTCACTCTGAGTGCTCCTCTTGTTCATTTTCCTTTTCCTGTTGTTATTATCCGCATTTCGACAGTGTCAATTTATATGGATTATTACACGCAGTACGAAATAATGATAGATGATAGGTGGAAAGGTACAAACCGGTAGAAGGGACACAAAACAAACCGATGTATACATAAAATTGCAGTTGAATCAAACAACAATGATAAGCAATGATAATAAGGACTACTATAGACTCAGTCTGATTCCTTTCAGCAAACAACTCTGTGCATCTCAGGCCTTCTTGTTTATCCTTTCCTCGTATCAGAATTGGCATGTGCAGGAGATGCCACAATTGCATTGAGGTACACAATGAATACAAATGACAAAGAATGTCAAAAGTTCAGAGTTCGACTCATCGCAGCCACTTTTGTAACTTGTGGAATAGCCACACTTCTACAGACAACTATTGGATTGAGGTAAGAGATACGGTATGGACTATAAAGAGACAAGGTGGATTGCAGACTATCAATTCTGAATGGAACAGCATTCTCATTCCTTCCTCCCTTACTCGCATTTGCCCATTTGCCAGAAAACAGATGCACCCATGGACCAAATGATATTGTACCAGAAGAAGAATGGAAAAACAGACTACTCAAGGTATCACACGAATCTCCACAATGGGCTCGAAGTACACTTCCAGATATCTGGATCCCTTTTCCTTGCCTGTTTCGTCTTCATTATTATTGGAGCCACAGGCGCAGTGGGAGTCTTCTCCAAATTCGTTGGACCAATCACGATCGTTCCCCTTCTGGTGAGTTGGTAATCTCTCTTTCTACTGCATCGAATTACAATTTTATTATCACGTACACAGAAATATTCCCATGATCTCTTCAGGTTCTTCTAACAATGTCTGCAATTCCAACCCTCGATGAGAAACTATCGATGCATTGGATAGGAATTGTGTCAGTACATATTTTCATTCAAATAGCCAATCAATTGTCTATATTCCAGGATGGTTGTAACCATAATCATCGTTGCAATCTTCCTCGAGGACGTTCGTGTTCCCATTCCTCGTTGTTCTCGTCCACTTTCATTTGCAAGAGTTCGCATCTTCGGACAGTTTCCCGTATGATTCTCATTTCTATTTCACTGCACTTCTTTATTTATTCGTACTAGTTGCACTTTTACCAATCTTTGCTTCAATTTGGTTCTTTGAATGAATCGTTTTCAGTATCTAATAAGTGTGATGACTGTATGGCTGATCTGTCTCATCCTAACCCTCACTGGATGGGAAAAGGAAGAAGGAGCAGCAAGAACAGACAAGGCAGCAACAGTAAGAGTACTCCATGAGTCTCCATGGTTCCAATTGCCCTATCCAGGTCAGAGTCATCCCTTCTTATTCTTCAGTTTCACTATGAGATTTCAGGTCAATTCGGTTTTCCTCGATTGGACTTTGGATTGATGATTGGATTCATGGCATCTTGCATTTCATCTGTCAGTCAAATTCCCCATTGTCACTCATTGCGAAGACTGATTCAGGTGATAGAGAATCTCGGTTCATACGCAATGGCAGCACGAGTCTCCGAACAACGAAGACCACCGAGAAGTACAGTCAACAGAGCAATCATTGTAGAAGGTAGGACCATACTAACTCCATCTGTATTAGAAGTGTCTCTCAGGTCTCGGAAGTATGTTGTCTGCCCTTCTCGGAGTTTGTGCAGGAGTGACAACTTACACGGAGAATGTAGCACTTATTCATATCACACGAGTCAGTCGGATCTTTCCATCCAAAGGAAGATAATTCATTCCAGAATGCCAGTCGTGTCACAATGCAAGTAGCTGGAGTCTTCCTCATTTCTCTCGGACTCTTCACAAAGGTACTTTTCCCCCATTTCTTCTTATCTTCTCTTTTGTTCAGGCCGCAGCCATTCTTGCCTCTATTCCTGATCCAATTCTGGGTGGAATTCTTGCAATGGGAATGAGTATGATTGCAGGAGTTGCATTGGGACAATTACAGGTTATTCAATCATTCATCATTCATCAAGTGACTTCCCCCATTACAGATGATCGATCTCAAATTGACTCGAAATCTTTCCATAATGGGCATTTCCCTATTGCTTGGAATGGTTATTCCCACTCACTTCGAGAAGAATCCATTGAACACTGGTACGAGCGAATAGTCGATACTTTTCATTGTTTCTCCATCTCAGGCAATCATCTGGCTGACAGTATCCTCGGTATGCTTCTCACCATTCGAATGCTTATTGGAGGTGGATTAGCTTTCGTTCTCGACAATACAGTACCTGGTGAGAGTAACCATAACACTCTTTCTGGACTCGAGTCATCTTCAGGGGCGACAAAGGAACAGAGAGGATTCCACGAGGAAGAAGAAGAGACAGTGTATGACCCGGATGATGATGGATTCGCTTTTCCAGATTATGTTAACAGGTTGATCATTTCGCTATTCATCATGACACTCAAATCATTCAGAGTTCTCCAAAAAGTGCCAATTCTCTCCAAATTGCCCTTCCTTCCTTCAGAAAAGAATCTCACTACACGTGCCAATAGTCGATCAATGTACCCTGATGTTATTACCAAGGCTTAGACTAGCCTGTTCTCGTAGGAATTGATACACCACACCTGTGCAACATTCACTTGATCTTGTAAATGTATTCATTGTACGGTATGACCAAAAGACATGAAAAGCCGGTATTTTCATTATGCGTTAACATATTTGATGATTTGTATTAATATTACAGATTTATAAATTATAAATAAATGCTCAAATTTGATTCTCATCTGTTAGAAAGTGACCACAAAGTGAACGCATCAAAGAACATACTGTAAACACAATTGCCTTATCTATGCTGTCCGATTGTGAGACTAATCGGTTAACCTAGTCGACCATAGTACATTCATACATAAAAACGAGAGAATCGACGTTCTTCGGCCAATGAATTGATCAAAGGAACATTGTCATACCATGTGGTGCCAATAATCCTCCTATTCTCCCTATTGGGGTTCTCATTCCTTTTCCTGTATCGAGTAAATCAGCAATTTTCGTGGTGCATTCACAATCAAACAAATAGGTACCATTGAGGCTTCCTTGATGGATATTACCCCATACGTATTTCGACATGTTGAGATTTTCTAGACTTGTTCAATGATTATTTACTTTTCAGACACAATGACTGCCACAATAGTTATACCGGACAAAAAAGAATCGAAGGAAGATGACAATAAAAGAAGGAAACTTCATTATAAAGTCAACGATATTCCGAAATGGAACATTTCGCTCTTCTTCGGATTTCAAGTGAGCGTAGTCATAAATGTCGTTGTCTACAGTGATTTGGTTGAGCAAACAACAATTTGTCTTTCATCCATGTTGGTTCTTCCTTATCTCGTATCAGATCTCGTTTGTGCAGGAGATGCCACTATTCAATTGAGGTGATCATAATGCAGAGTAAGGTTCCTAAAGGGGGAAGTAGAGCACAATTGCCATTCGTCTAATCCAGTTGGAGCTGTTGTCTATCGAACATAAAGACAACCGCTACGCGTAGATTAGACGAATGACAAGTGCACTTCACGCATGTTGTTGGACCTCCAATGAAGAGTGATTGTAATAAATATGTTGAGAGTTCTTCTAATATCCGCTACATTTGTAGTGAGTGGAATGGCCACACTTCTACAGTCAACTATTGGAATCAGGTGGGGGAATTCATCATATTCTTTCCTAATACCCATCTTGAGATTATCCATCTTGAATGGCCCCTCATTTTCGTTCATTCCTCCTCTTCTTGGATTCGCAAATATGCCAGAACAACGATGTTTGTATGGAAAGAACGATACTGTTCCTGAAGAATTGTGGAAGGATAAGCTACAAACAGTTAGTTGTGATGAGATGATTACCGGGTAAACATAGTGTTGAGATCTCCGGATCCCTCTCCATTGCATGTCTTGTTTTCATTATCACGGGTGCTACAGGAGCGGTTGGAGTTTTCTCTAAGCTTGTTGGTCCAGTAACAACAGTTCCACTCCTTGTAAGATTAGATATCGACAGTTGTAGAACTGTGGATCGTTCAGATCCTATTGGCTATGTCGACTATTCCAATTCTTGACGAGAAGTTGTCAATGCATTGGATAGGAATTATGTTGGCTTTATCTTCATCCCAAAATGAGATATTCCTTCAGAATGGTCATCACTGTAATTATCGTGGCTGTCTATCTCGAAGACATCGAAGTTCCCATTCCGAGATGCTCACGACCATTCCAATTCATACGATTTCGACTATTCGGACAATTTCCAGTTATGTAGCCAAGAGGAACAATTGAGAACAACAATAATATTTTCAGTACCTCATAAGTGTTTCTCTTGTGTGGGCATTGTGCTTTATTCTTACTCTGACAGGACTGGAACCAGAGGAAGGTCCAGCAAGAACAGATAAGGCTGCGTCTATCAAGGTTCTCCGAGAGTCACCATGGTTTCAAGTACCGTATCCTTGTTGGTTACGGTATATTTCTCATGAAAGACCTTAATTCAGTTTGGTTCGGATCGCCAACAATAAGTCTCGGTGTAATGTTTGGATTCATGGCTTCGTGTTGTGCATCAGTGAGTCTATCGACGAGACGTCAATCATAGTTTGATATTGAAGATCATAGAGAATCTGGGTGCATATTCCTTGGCTGTTCGTGTTTCAAGACAACGAAGAATGCCACGAAGTACAGTCAATAGAGCTGTTATTGTTGAAGGTTGACAGTTATTTGTAATGTATTCATCTTTATTGTCTCAGGATTGGGAAGTGTATTGGCCAGTATATTTGGTGTATGTACTGGAGTAACAACATACACAGAAAATGTTGCATTGATTCATCTGACCAAGGTGAACACCATAACATTTGTATTGTATGACGTCTGTTTTCCATTCAGAATGGCAGTCGATTCACAATGCAAATCGCAGGATTATTGCTGATTGCGCTAGGATTATTCACAAAAGTTCGTACCAATACTCTCAATTACAAATGAATGAATTGCAGAGTGCAGCTGTTCTTGCCTCAATTCCTGATCCAATTCTTGGAGGAATTCTTTGTCTTGGAATGAGTATGATAGCAGGAGTAGCTATTGGACAATTACAGGTAGAACTCTCAATCATTCGGACCCGCACATTTACATTGATTAAGACAATTGATCTCAAGATGACTCGAAATGTTGCCATTATCGGATTCTCTGTTCTACTTGGGATGGTCATTCCCACACATTTCGTCAAGAATCCAGTCAATACCGGTTGGAAGAGACTTTGAGTAGACGATACATTGTTGTACCTCAGGAAACATGACGATGGACAGTATTCTCGGGATGCTACTCACTATCAAAATGTTGATTGGAGGAGGAATTGGATTCATTCTAGACAATACTGTTCCAGGTTTACTCGACATGATAGACAACAAGTTGATGGAACATTGTCAGGTGCAAGTCGTGAACAACGTGGACTGAAGGAGGAACATGATGATGGGGATTTCGATCCAGATGATGATGGATATGCTTTTCCTCATATAGTTAACAAGTGAGAAGATCATAATGCTACGTTACAGTACATTTCAGATTTATTCAATCCGTTCCTGTACTGACAAAGTTACCATTTCTACCTTCTCAGAAGAACATATCTGCTCGAATGAGTAGAGTATTTCTCACAGAAAATGGAATGGAAAACAGTTCAGTTGCATGAAAGGACCACTCAACATGCATCGCATTTACTGTAGTCAATTAAAAAATACTCGCGAAATTGCGAGAAAACGAATAAAATGCATTTTCAAACCAAAGTGCTATAATTACCCTTTTCATATCCAAACGCGAATTCTCAAGCTGAATCTGTTTTTATGAAATGTTCCAATACATGAAGTGAGCAAGATGTGAAAAAATACATGGACAATGATGCATTCGATGCCATGTTAAAGAGAATGTTGGCTATAATGACAATGGGAAAGAATCGGGAATTGAACCACTTCAGACTATTCATTATCTATTGGACTTCACTCGCAAAAACGAATACCCTTACAAAATTTCCATAATTACAATAACCTGCTGAAAGAAGTCACGGAAATGTAAAGGATATGCTACAATAGTATGGTAGTGCACAACTAAAAATAAAGTCATCGGAAAATCTTGAGATCTTAAATCACAAATATAAATACATTCACCCGCTAGTAAAGAGATACAAAAGACAGTGGTTCACCCGATATTTACAAATCATCATAAATAAATAAAGAACATCTATAATTAAACTAATGGGAGTCCTTCTAGTCATACAAACATTACAACTCACGATTCCATTGCATCTTCATCTTCCTTCTTCTCTTCAACATGTTGAATGGACCAATTCGCATCTCGGAACTCTTCTCTACGGTGGTTCGTCTTAAAAAATTATTTAAAAAAACACTTTTAAGGTATTTGATGTAAAAAATGGCGCAATTCTTACCATGTTTGCCTTGAATCCCTTAATTGCCTCCTTGTACTCTTCCTTCTTTTCATATTCCTTCCTCAACTGCAGATATTCCTCTCGCAATCGCAAGTATTCAGCACTGCAACATATGGGATACGGTATAAAGGCTAACGGTCGAATTGTGATTCACAAATACTCACAATGGAATGCATTGAATGTCCACAAAGTGAGAAGCGAGTGAACATCGAATCTCTTTTCGTTTTGGACGATGACGACTGAAAAGATAGAAAAGTATGAAAGGAACGGAATACTGTCAATACCGTTTCATCTTGATGGGAGTTCTCATTCTCTTCCCTTTCTTCTTCTTCGGAATCACTTTCTCCCGCCCGTTACCTTGTACAGAATTACTCGTTGAAGGTTCACTGTAACATACGACATGTCACAAAAGTAGATAAGGCACAACAATCCCTAAATGAATCGAACAAGATACCGTACCCCTCCATTGTTCCTCCCTCTTCCATCATTGAAGGCAAATGAACAGAACAGACCATTCCATTCATTGATTCTCCTTCTGATCTCTCAGAGGCTTCCTAAATATCCTTTTGTGATAATAATATGAATGTAATGCGTACTTTGGCAGCCTCCTCTGCTTGTAACCTCAGTTTCTCCTTTTCTTCCCTTTTCTTCTTTCTCTTCTCTGTTCTCTTTTCACTACGAGTCTTCTTCACTCGAACAGGTTGATTTCCACCACTTCTTCTGAAACAAAAAAATACATCCATATCTTTTTAAAAATCCAAAATAGATAACTCCAAAAGTAAATACCTCATGTTCTTATGTTGATGAGGTTGGTCCTTTTTCACTTCCTCCGCTTTCTTTTCACTCTCCTCTACATTCATTGTCCCTTCTCTCAGTCGTTTCCTCATTTCCTTCGCTTTTTGTCTGTCCAGTATTCTTCTCTTTTTCCTCGCTGCTTTCCTAAACAACAGCAATCATTTGAAGAAATAGGGTGTTTTCAAGAGCACTTCTCCCCAACTACCGTTCCCATTTCTATTATCATAAATCGTAAGTTATAGAATAGACTTACTTTCTCTTCTCCAACCACTTTGCCTTGTACTCCTTCACCCTCACTTTTCTTCTCAATGTCATCTCCATTCTGTATTTGAGTCTCTTGATTCTCGCTCTTCTCATGGCAAGGAATGCTTCCCTTCGAGTGGTAAACTTACCACAATGAACACGGCGACCTACAATCAATGGGATTTGGAAGAAAGAACAATTAGTGATTACGGTAGCACATAAGTACAGTACTCTCACCTCTGTAGAAGAACCATCTACTCTTCCAGTTGGTCTTCTGCGGATCGTTCAATGTGTATTCCTGCAACAAGGATACGGTAAGAGTGACGCATTGCAATCCACAAACCTGACACATCGCATTGGCCTCTTCAGCACTTGTGAATTGGACAAAAGCGAATCCTCGTGGTTGGGAAGGATTACGAGTGAATGAGGAAGAAGAAGGAAAAGATGTAGGATGTCTGCAGTGGAGAAAGATGAAAAAATGCGGAATATCAGAGAATCATATCACTGCTTACACCAAATAAATAAAAAAATAATGCACTAATCAAAAAAAGATATGTTCGAACCTCAACGGTAGTCTGATATCCACGACAGTTCCAAACTTGCTGCAGAGTCTGTGCACGAGAGAACGTGAACATGGAGATGGTAGTCGATCCTGAATCAGGAACAACGTAAACTAATCATGTTATGGATTACGGTAGTCACTCACAATATACACAGTGCAGTCCTCAACATTCCAATTGACGGGAAAGTACTTCACCTGAAGATGAAACATTTACCATGATGGCTACTGTATGCATAAAGGTTATTGTCTGGACGATTTTATATAAGACTTACCCGCATTCCATCCTCAGTGTCCCAATCCACACGGAAGATGTGATTCTTTGTGTTGAGAAGTGGCAGACAATTGACTGTCAGAAGATTAAGACGTTGAGGAAGTGAAAGAGCATCAACCACATCAGTAAGAGATCCATCTGAACAGAAAACAAGTCCAAACTACTCCGCCCATACTATTCCTTCGACCTGAACGAAGTAAAACTTACAAGGAACTCCTGCCTCATCAAGGTTATTGAAAAGATGACCGATTGGAGAGGGATTAGTCCTCAGGGCTTTTGTGATCTAAACAATGACAATCATCAGCGATTCCATTAGATGTAAGAAACAAGTTATAAATGCAAGTGCCTTCAACCACCCTAAATCAATCTAAAAGCCACTCACATTATCCACAGCATCATAGCACAACTTCTTGTTACGAGGACGATTTCTCTTCTTCTTGGATGCTCCTTCCTCCACCTTGACTTCTTCCTTCATCTGAGCCTTCTTTCTCAGTTGACTTCCGATCGACTTCTTTCTTGGTACGTCCTTCTTTCGTCTCTTCCAAGGTTTATTGTGATGATCTACATTCTTGCAACGACGCTTACGATCCCCAGCCATCTAAACTTTGAAATGATTAACCGAAAAGGGACAAAAACAGTTGTTTTCCGAATGTTTCAAAAAACATTCGAAAATTCAAACCAGATTTCCGCGTCTGGAAAAAGGAAGTGTGACTTTTACCTCAACACGCCACCGTATTCCTTAATTGAGCAGTTTGCGATAGTTCTTTATCATGAAGCATCAAAGCCAATATCGATATAGCCTGGAAGATCATAAATCCCTATGAAAGGAAAATTATATTCATGCAGAGTGATTTCTGTAGCATTGACAAAATCAACAAAATGGCAAGTACTTTCTGGAGGAAATGTCTTTTCTGTAAGATGGTGATCGGACGTGTTATTGTGTTTGCTGTTTGGCTTGTGTTGAAGTCCGAAAATATCATCTGCCTCTTACGTGTCAATCATAATTGACAGAGACAAGCAAGTGGTGCCAGTCTCGATTGTTGCTCACTCTATTCTCTTCTCTTTCATGATCTCAGTCTACTTTTATCACCCACTTTCACCCCCAGTCTTACATGAAATGACGTTGGAGTCATTCAACGATCTCAAGTCATCTGACAAGTCCACGCATTCCAGTTCCTCTTTACTTGTTATCTCTTTTCTGCGTGAGAAGACTCCTGCCAATCAGCTTCCATCTCTACTTGCAATCTGTTTGGATCTTTATCCATAGTCTGTGCATTGACCATTTATTCAACTGGCCCAAGATGGTTTCCGCCCTTTGAATTGATACCATTTCTTGGTGCCACCTCTCGCACTATGCCGTCATTCTCTTTCATATCATGATCGTACAATAAGACAAACAAATATTGCGTGATGGGGGCGAAATGTCTCCAGGTACGATTAAGTGATTGAATGGAAGGAAGATAAGGGACTGCCTCTCTCTCTTCTTCTTTCCTTTCAGTGCAACTCAATCCATGACCACTTCCGATTTCTCCCCTCTGTTCTTCTCCTCCCTCAGGGGAATCAGTATTTCTTATCAATTCCGAGACCTTCTCAACTTGATTGTGTTCAATTGTCTGTGTAGTGACCAGTAGGGTGGACACCTCGATTCCGTTACCAAAACTACACTCATTTCGTATGTGCGTCATTCCAAGCGGTCCGCTATAGAGACAACCGGACAATGGGGACGAAGATATGTACTAAATGCCTGTCGTTTTACTAAGGGAATCGTAGTGTGACCAGTATACAATCGTGTCATTCTTCATATTCCCCCTCCATATCCTAAACTTTCAGAATGCGTCTTGCATCACATGAATCTCCATGGTCTCCGTTCTTTCTTCTCAACTTCCTCATCGTTTTCACTTCGTATTCAAGTTGGTCGCAGTCTCTTTTGAGTACTGATAAGAACTCGCCGATCACAAAGTGTCTCTGTCACATGTTATGGTCTAGGGGTTTCAAAAACTGTAAATTTGTCGTCGTACTTCTCCGTCGCGCTGTTGTCTCATTCCCTGCCCGGCGAATGAGAGACAACAGCGCGAACCGCGCGGCGGAGAAGAATAACCACAAATTTACAGTTTTGAATCCCTGTTGTGGTCTTTCAGATGCAGCTGAGCTTTCTCGTTGTTGTTCTGGAGGATCGAGACACTTCTCACAGACATCCACTTGTTCGGGTATCAAATCAGAAGGAACTACTCTCGCATGTAGTAGAACAGCCTCTATATGTTGTCTACGAGCATTGCTAGATGATGCATGCGATCAGGTATTCCATTCATTCTCTTACACTTGTAAGTATAGACAATCAGGGAACAATCGCAGCCAAGACCCATCAGACTTGTCCATCCAATATAAATACTCTTGGAGGAGGTCTCAGAAAGGTTTGTCTTTCATTCTCATCTTCCATGACAAATAAGTCCTCAGGAATGTTGTGATTGTTGTCTTCTTGCCAAGGAACTCATAAGAAGGAATGAGCCTTGTTTGGCCCCCACTGGATTCTCTGCTGTTTGTCTCAAGTCATTCAATAAATGTTGCGCAGCATCATTCGAGATTAGTGGAGATGAAACTCTTCATTCTTCACTCACAGGTATTCACTGTTCAATTTGTGAATAGACAAAGACAGATTGATATTCATACGTATTGAGACAATGTAGGCTCAAAAACGTGGAGTATTATATTATTTAGTCGTTGCAATTAAAGTACATGGATGACTATTCCAGAGAAGCCCTCAGAAGGTTCAATCTTCCATGGAGATCGCTGTGCAAAGGCAAAATGTGAACATTTGTGCAATGATCGAGGAGGAGAATCAGTTGAATGTTCATGCAAGAATGGATATGATCTAGGGGCAGATGGATACTCGTGTGTAGGTGAGTACTGTCATTCATTCATTTCGCTTTCCCCCTCTGTGCTTGATTCCTCCCCTCTCAGACAGGAACGAATGCTCATTGGACAATTCCATTCCTGTGTGTGATCCACACACAGAAACATGTGTCAACACAGAAGGAGGATACTTCTGTAGAGACAATAACATTCCACAAGGAGAGAAGAGAATGAGGGATGAACAGAAGGGAAGGACTCCACAAAGGAATGGACAAAGGAAGAAGACAAGAGATCCAAGGATGAGGGCAAAGATATTGGGAGATGATGTGACAAGAGACATTAGACCAGAGGAGAAGACAATGTTGGCAGATGAGATATCATGTCCAACAGGATGGAAACCATTCAATTCAACCTGCAGAGGTCAGTCTTACTCCATTCCTCAGTCCATTCCCTGCATCTTCTGTCCGTCCAGATTGCTCTTTCTGCATGAATGGAGTGAATGATTGAGACGTGGATGAATGTCTACTTCTAATGGATGATTGTATCAACACTCAACGTTGTCTCAATACTCCTGGATCATATAAGTGTATAAGGACTCTTTCTTGTGGAACGGGATACGCATTGGACTCGGATACAGAAGAGTGTACTGGTGAGTGGTGAGGATTACTAAATGACAGAAATAGTCATCCTCGCATGATCTTGCAACTGAAATAACCTCTCGTAGTAGTAGTCTCGGCATCTTTTGAAGTGGTCGTATGACTGTGTCACTCGATACTTATCCATGTTTTGTGTGGAGTCAACTGACGGAGAAAGAAAAGAGAAATAAGATGGAAGGGGGAAATTCCTTCTTTTCTTCCATTACAGATGTTGACGAATGCAATCTGGGAACACATGACTGTGGAAAACTATATCAATGCAGAAATACACAAGGAAGCTACAGATGTGATCCAAAGAAGTGAATAATCAGTGAATATGAGTGAAGAATGAACTGGTTTGAGGTGCGATGAGGGTCAACTACAGAATCCGATAACAGGAGAATGCACATCGATTGATTGTCCACTCGGATATGAACCTAAGGAGGGAAAATGTGTTGGTGAGGAATAATTAGAATTGAAAGTGAAGGAAAGAGATGTTTAGATGTGAATGAGTGTCTGAATGGCAATCGTTGTCTTCCTGGAGAGGAATGTCTGAATACTCCTGGTGGATTCCGATGTCAACAGGCAGGATCATTCTGTTCTATTGGATACAATCTCAATTCAAATACGGGATTCTGTGATGGTATCCTATTGTCAATGTTCTCCATTGAAAGGGAGGACTATTCAGATATCGATGAGTGTTCTCTTCCCAATGCCTGTGATGGAATGCCTTGTACTAATCTTCCTGGTTCATTCAAATGTCGATGTAAACCTGGATTCGAATTCAGTGACAGAGTGAATAGATATTGGGAAGAAGGGAGTGACCACATCATTCAGACAATGCGATGTGAGGATATCGATGAATGTGCAAAGTTCTCCGGTCATGTTTGTGATGCACTTGCCACTTGTCACAATACGGTAAATGATGAATGGGACAATGTTGAGATATGTCCTCAGGTTGGATCATTCATCTGTCTCTGTAAGGCTGGATATCAATTGGGAATCGATGGAAGGAGTTGTGTGGGTACGGTATCATTACATTCTCAATATACAGTTGTTAAGATTCTTCCTTTGATAATGATGGCATCGGATGCCATATAAATCATCCGCGCCTTTTTGTTCATAAAGACAACGTTTTAAGGATTTTATTGGGTTGTTGTTGGTTGTTGTTTTTAGTTTTTAGCCAAGTTTTTAGTTTTAACGTTTTGACGCAAGGTTCAATGAAATCGCGTAAGACGTTGTCTTTATGGATAAAAAGGCGCTGATGATTTGTATGGCAACCGATGCCATTATCAAAGGGAGAATCTTAACCACTCCACTAGTTTATTTGTCCAGTAATGACTCAATCGAAGAGTCATGTTCCCATCTTTCCCCCATATGTTCATTCCTCATGGGACTATTTGTAGATGTAGATGAGTGCAAGGCGGGTATTGCAAGATGTGATCAGAAGTGCATCAACACTCCAGGAAGGTAAATGAGGAGAACATTTGAAGGAGACTCGATACAACGATTGTAGTTACCAATGTATATGTGAACGAGGATACGCCCTTTCTCCTGATGGAAGACGTTGTGATGATATTGATGAATGTTCCATTTGGACTGGAAGTGGTTAGTCATTCAATAGGGTTCGCTAATGGGACGTTATTGACAGTCGTTCATTCCTAGCAGTCGTCTCTCACTTCGCAGAGACGACCACTAGGAATAAAGTTTGACGGCCAGAAATCTACGACTGTCAATAACGTCCCAATGCGACACCCTATCATTCAATTGTCTATAATGAGAATGATTGAGGATCGGATCTGTGTATGGGAGGATGCATCAACACTCCTGGATCATACAAATGTCTGTGTCCCACAGGATACAAGATTCAACCTGATGGAAGGACTTGTCAGGGTGGATATCTTCCTTTTAGAGATAGAGACAATGAGTCTATTGTAGATCTGGATGAATGTTCGCAAGGAGAATGTCAAGGAACAGATCGAATCTGTGTCAATACATTGGGAGACTTCAAATGTCATCATATCAACTGTCCTCTACACTACAATCATGATAAGAACTACAAGAAGTACAGTACTCTTTCCCCTTTCTTCCCTCTAAGACCTACTAACAGTCGTTGTGTTCGTTCCCCCTTGGCATGTATTGGAATGGGTGAAGAAGAGTGTAAGAAGCATCAACCAGTCCATATCTCATATCAATACATAGGAATACCTCGACATGTTCCCATTTCAACTCATCGTCCATCGGTCAGAGTAGAGTCCTTTCTGTTCACTAACCACTCACACAGATAACAATCTTCACTATTCGTGGTCCTTCTCAGAAGGACAGTGTTGTCCAATTCGAACTCAATCTCAACAAGACCATCATTGGTTTGTACTACTAACACTTGTTCCTGTTTGAGTTCCTCCTCCTCCAGAATCAGGAGGAGTTCTTCCTGCAGTCCGTGCAAACTTCCTTCTGCAGAAGGGAGAAGACAGGAATACAGCGATTGTTGCATTGAGAGATTCCCTCGATGGACCACAGCAGGTGTCTTCTCATTCCAGGAAGTAGATACTAACAATGAATTGATTGAGGTTAATCTGGAATTGACTCTTCGTCTTCATAAACACGGTCACTTCCATGCCAAATACGTCGCTAATCTCGTTGTTCATGTATCAAAACACAAGAAACAGGCTCAGCCATGGATCAAATACGACTGATTCTGTCTCTGTCATTCCATAATAATTGTGTGTCTGTAGTAGTTGAGTGTCTCTTTCCCTCCTTCGCATGCATAATATTCGCATACTCGCGTGTGTTTGACCGTGAGAATAAACCTGTCCTTTCTTGTGTGGTCATTCAAAGGAGGTCACACTTCCCGTTACTCTCAATGTACACATTTGCACCACAATTGAGATGGTCCATCAACGAGGAGAAGACATTCAAAGGGATTCAATGGGAATCATTGCAGTAATGTCGAGGATGGATACTCTTGCATCAAAGAATGTCCAAAGGGAGAACTATCATGTGTATCCAATCACACAAAGGAAATACTCTATCAATTCCGTGCCATTCCTTCAATGCACAATCTTATGCAGCCTATTGAGGTGACCCTTTCAGTCCTATTCTGACTAGAGTCGGCAGTTAGACTACGCGTTCGGTTATGTTTCACCGATCCTTTATTTTGGCAGTTGTTGCTTCTGTGAAACATATCCGATCTCGCAGTCCAATTGCCATCCTTACATCTGATCCTTCCTTAGTCTTATTCCACTCCATCCTTGTCATTCTCCTATTTCGTTGTCCCTTACACATTGTCCTCAGGTATCCCGTATACGTGCCCAGGTGGGTGCTCCTCTCTCAGTTGAGTATGTACTCGACCCATCCAATAGGGCATCATTCAAAGTGGAACAAGAGAGAAACACTGGTCATTCCCCCTTCCCCCATCCCTTCTATGAGTACATTTCAGGAATCGTCAAGATCATTGTTCCTATTCGAGGTCCAGCAGTCGAAACAATCAAAGTGAACATTCATGTCAAATCAAGATCCAATGTGCTTCTCTATCATAATGTTGCACTGATAGAAGTTGATATTTCCAAGAATGACTTCTAATCACTTCATCTCTATTTATGCCCCTTTTGTTGTACAGTCGTAGCAGTCTTGTGCATGCAAGACTCCATTCTCCTCAATAAACGCTTATCTGTGCCACCCGTCTTGGCAGACTTCACACAGAGGGGGCGGGACATCCTCTCTTTGAAGGCAGTAAGGGACTCCCCCTGGCCGGCGCCGCCCGCCCCCCCGCCCGGCGTAGGGGGAAGAGAGGGGGGTGTGTGGGCCGGTGGCGGGCGCCGTGTCTAGCACGAGAGTGGGTAGTGCTGTGAATCCGGGAAA
>JACMIF010000551.1:18508-36476 GCA_014805445.1 Diplogasteroides magnus | reverse complement strand
TTCACCTATTGATTCCCTAAAAATCATTCGAATCATCATAACTCGGTCTAATGTTGTTTTCAGAAGCTCAGAACGGCGTCAAAAAACTTCCCAAAAATTACTCTACAATAATTGCTACTGAATCCCGCAGTTCGTAGGAAGCTCAATTTTGACCCCTCCAGCACCATGAACCCCGGGTCATGGTAAACTTGCGGTTTTCCGCTATTTCAGGCGATGTTTCACTATCAGAGTTCACATTTTTCGAAACTTTTAACATCCTATCTTGTAGAGAATTTCAAGGAGAATAATCAAAAGTTAAAAAATCATGTACAATACACAGGTAAATATGTCCGCCATTCATATGAATGGAAAAGAGATTATGCAAAATTTCACACTTTCAATTGCATTTTTGCCAAAAATGAAAATTACTTGCCAATTAAAAAAAGATTTTACAGAAGAGAGGCTGGCGGTTCAAATGGAAAAAAGATTGGCGAAAAATATTTAAAAAGAACCGAGTTATGGACCCACAAACCTAGACGCCCCAAGGCAAATTCTTGAACATTTCAATATCACACAGTTCAAAAACTAGGAGGAACTGTGCGGTCACCGGTCTGTCAGTGACTTCTGTACTACCAAGTATCATAATGCACTACATTTGAACCCGGTCGAAACAACTTGACAAAGTAGTGACAGAAGGGTCCGGTCTTATAATTACTGCGTCTTAAACACATCGTTTTCAAGTCTAATATTTATTAGAGAGTTCGATAAATGTCGAGGGAATATCTGAAGTTCAACTCCCCTTTTCATTGTAATCAGGTCAATGTTCTCACCATGCACCCCCACTTCCTGCAATAGGAAATTGTCTACTTTGCGCAACATTTCATTAGTGATGACCACGCAGGAGCTTCCATTTTGTATATTTCAGAAAATGTCTAGCGGCATGTCGAACTGGAACATGACCGTGGTGATCAAATCATCCTATGGACCCGTTGCTGGACAGAACATTATCGTCCTATGGTGCTCGTATCTTCCTGCGGTTGAAGCTTCCAAGAGAATATTCTGAGTAGTGAGACTTTCAGGTGTTTCTGGCATACTGCGCTTTGAAGAGATGGCGTATATTGAAGAGATTTCAGGTAGATATTTACTATTTTCGCATTAGTGTCTTGATGGTGCAAGGGTAATAAAGGCAAATGTAGAGTAGTGCAGGATAATGTAGAGAAGGGACGAATGGATTAGGGTTTCTAATTCGGTAGTAAAGAGCATTTTTCATTCGTCTAATTTCGGCCGAGCGGTTGTGTCTACGTTCGATAAACAACCGTTCCGAATGAATCACATGAATAAGAAATACACTTTACTTTACCGATTAAGAAACCTTAGAATGGACGTTTGGCCTCGCATTGTACTTCCGTGTCCAGACCAATTAAGTGTCCAGAATTCATCAAGACAGAAATACATTTACAAAGTCGTGCAAGTAGCGACAATTCGATTGTAAAGAAAGTTACGTTTCATCGGTTGCTCAATTTCCAGCGCACTTCTGAGAAAAATTATTTCTGAATTTTGTGATGGTGGACGGGCCAGGTACTAATAGCCATATAACATTGTAAGTGCTATTCGAGATGCCTGTAGATTGTAAGAGAAATAAATAGATATCATCACAATCATGGATACTGATTGACTACTTTGCATTTTCAAATTGTTCAACATGATATTCAAATGATGTCTTACAACCAAAAGAGGATATGAAAGTTGAGGTTGCGAACATCTCGTCTATTTTTGATTTGTCGCTAGGTTTCACTGACACGCAAACCACCAAAATAAAATCAGCGCTGACACTGGCTGTGAATGAGGGCATCATCCGCACAAAATGTTTGGTACGCAAAACTATCTTGAGCTTTTGTTCCGGGGTTATTAGCTGATTACTTATATCACGTGTTAATCGTCCAAATGCACCACGATCCCGGGGATTTTCTAGATGATAGTTTTCAGAATAGCATAATGTACTCGGCAGTCACTCAATCGATTCTAGTACTTCCAGTAACATTCACTAACACGTTCTACTTCGCCGTATCAGCACAAGTAATGCTCTCGCATGTTTATTATAAAAAAATTTATTCTTGATTTCAGGACTTTCCTATCTCCTTGGGCCTATGTTCGTTTCTGAAGCATTTTAGCGTAGAAATGATGAAGCTGTCATTCATTCCCATACCTGTAAGACATTATTTAGTAGGGTGGACAAAGCAAGCTATTCCGCAAGCGCTTGTTTATTCCGGAGCTGTTGACCGGGCCAATGCAAGCGCTTGCGAAACATTTTCAATCCTCAAGCTTCTGATTTTGGTCATAGCGCTTTGGGATCAACAGCGATAAGGTTCAGAATTGAATGCCCGATCCTATGGCCCAGGTCCGGTTGTCCGTGCGCGATTCCCTACTTCCCAAGACTCAAGCACCACGGAGAAAGCGAGATTTATTCATGTTGGATATTATGACTTATCCTTGATCTTGGCCGCCGGGGCGAGAGAGGAGAAGGACCAGATATTCCGAATATCCGACCCAACATCCCCTTCGATCCTTTTTCCCGAAGCTCCATTTTGAAATCTGGCCCTTTTCGCGGCTGTTGATCACTGGTGGAATGGGGGAGAGCGCTCGGGCAACGGGACCTGGTCCATCGGATCGGGCATTATATGATGCATCTTAAGTCTGTTGATCCCAAAGCGCTATGACCAAAATCGGATCCTTGAGTATTGAAAATGTTTCGCAAGCGCTTGCGAAAGAATGACCGCTTTCGCAAGCGCTTGGGAAGTAATGGACCGCTCGCCGCGCTTATACAAGCAGAATTGCTTGGTTTGTCCACCCTATTATTTAGTCAAGATTTCAATCTGAAACAGTTTGTAAGGCGTCTACGTCAATTTTTTGAGGTTATTTAATTAACATTTATTTTCTTTAATACTATTTATCCGATCATTAGGATTGTGAATTTTAGGCCATTGCTATATGTCGATACTTTGCCATCTCGAGGGATGTGGGCGTGACTCTTGCACGTCTCGTCCTTCTGACGACAATCTTCGGCAGTCCCACAGTCAGTGGTTCATCTGCATATGGGGAATAGTCAAACATCAGATTATCTACGTCACATTTATTCTTTTCTTTGGCGTTGTACAGGATAATGACACGTGTTCAAAAATGAACGTCACTCCAAGCATCACAATCTCACAGGTAGAGCCAAACACTTTATGTACACGTGCATATTCTTTATATTCGTCGATGTTTCATTAAAGGCATTGGATATAATCAGTTGTGAATCGTTACTACTGCATTTTCTCGCTGGATGAATAGCAGTCCATTTCCGTCGAGAATCGAGAATTTGTTTTAGGGTTACACCATTTACTTCACACTGCTCGTTCTCTCGGGAATTTCTCTAAATATACGAACGATCGTCTTCCTCCTCAATCGCCACTACAAGAAAGGTAACTGTTTATGTTATCTTATATTCTAACCAAATTGTAATACCCAGTATTCTTGTATGACCCATATGCATGCTTTAGCATACGTTTGACTCCGCTCACTTATAGGAAAATGAGATGCTGATTGTGAGTAACGGCTCATAATGGATGCCTAATTAGATGTGACTACAGGCTGATTTCAGCTAGACAAAGCGTGGAATCACGTTCAAATGAGCTCATAATCAGTACAAGTCTCATCCTCCAATCTGTAGTTCCACTAATATCCGTTGGAGGAGGAATTATACTTAACTACTGCATGCTTGTATCAGGTTTACACGATGCCTGCCGTTTGTAGCATATACGTTGCGTTTAGGTATCTCCGTTCCAACATTCTTCCATTGTCTACTCGATTTCGTTCAATGCACAATGGTTAGAATCGTACAAGGATCAAAAATGTTTTTTGTTTTGTTTGTAGGTTGGGTCAAACATCATCGTCTCGATGTCCTTCATTCCGGCGTTTCGCCAAGTATACATTAGTTTTCCATGGCTCTTTTGGGCTCTGTTCCAATATCATGGTCCCTTAGTAACTAGAGTGTCGAATTCTACCAACCTTCGCCCAATGATGAGCAGCTCTAGCGCGGAGAGAGTGAAGGAATGAAATAGCCGCAGAGCAAAAATTGCGCTAATGTTGGGCGATTACGACACTCTAATGGCAATATCATATAATTTGTCATGGGACCGCGATACTGGAACTGAGCCCCTTTTGTCTAATGTGAATATGTTCAGATTGCTGTAGATCTGGCACTACGTGCGAAGGGTTGTCTGAAGAAGGAACGGCGGTATCCTGTAGCTAGTGTATCCTCCCATCAAGTTATGTGATACGGGCAGGGCGATGTTGTCTTTCAACCGAGAATAAATCGTCACTCGTAAATTTCGTCAGACTGCGTTTTTTTCATTTGTCTGTTTTCAACGTCGATATCAGTTGTGGAAATACGTGATGGCAGTCATTGAACAACTCCGAATTAGTCAAATTTTACATTCAGCCTTTCCAAAGCATGGCCAAAATGAAGTGCAAAATCTAAGATTAACTTGTTTGAGCAAGTGTGGTTTAATCGTGAGCGGAGCCAAAACTACCCCTAGTATCTACTACACTTCCTTTTTTCTGTCGTCAGCTCGCGCTTTAGTATCTATTTTTGTAGGACGAAAAGGAGTATCCAGGTGCATCGCATAATGTCATCATTTTGGTCATAACATGGTTCGCTATCATTGTACCGGGCTACCCTTTACAATATTTAATCATAGAGTATTCCAGCAATCTATGGTTTGTATTCGTTGTTACATTTTCTGTTTCTTTGTTTTGTTTTTTGTTGGAGCCTAATAAATGATCCAGGCAAACACTGTTGTTTTGGTGCTATGGACTAGCAATGAGTGCACTTCAGGATCGGGTAGGGATGTGGGGTTTTAGCCATGTAGATGGACTCAGGCGGATTTCTGCCAAATTTCCCAAACCCATCTGGTTAGTGACATACATAAGAACCGAAAGTGACGAAAGTGAAAGGAAGCCATGACTCTCAAGTAACCTTGTGGAGACTTGGTAATGCTGCATAATAGAGTAGGCATTCTGGCTCACGACTAAGCCGGCTCCTTGGTGAAATTCATACTTAGGTGTTCATTTCACCATTATCTCATGATTATCCAATGGGCTTTTGCCTATCACCCAACTCTACACTAATAGGTACTGAAATCTTCTTACAACAACAACTTTAGGTTGACGATGTGATTTTTTGTTGTGTTTTTGCGGCGATGGCGTGTTTTTGTGCGCTATTCTTTCTTCACTTCGCTCAACGGCCGTTAGCCCCCTATATTGCACACTGAAGATCAATGCTCGGTTCCGTTTCACCTAAAATCTTTCTGCAATAAGTTTCAGATTATGCTGAAGTGTCTTGTTTTCGCGCTTGCCGCCTGTGCTGTCCACGCCGCGTTATTGCAGATGAAAGTGAAGTTAAGTGTAGAGTTTCTAAATCGATAGTAAAGTGCTGTCCACGACTGCTAGATAGGCCAGTCGAGTAACTCCCACTCGACTGGCCTAGCAGTCCACCGGCAGGACCACAACCCCATGGATAGCACCCTGACTCCCGGGAAAAACATAAGCGCATTTCTCTTTCGTCTCATTTCCTGTTATCTCAACGACGTCCGCTCCGAGTCGATTAGACGAATGCGAAATGCACTTTACTACTTTTTTAGAAACCCTAGTGTCTTACAGACAATTCGCTCATCATTTCATTTTAGGAGGGCCAGACTCTGGTGATTTCCCTCGGTACGAAAGTGAAGAAATGGGAAAGAAGAGTGGCAGAGGGTGAACAGGTCGGTTTTGTGCCCCGAATATACACATAGCCGCTGCTTGATAAACATAGGAATATGGTTGTCAGTTTGAATACTTAATGGGTTATGTTTCGATGGTGCTATACATTTTTATGATATACCCTTTGTGAAAGTCAACCCATAAAGTAGTAAAACTGACAACCTTCATAGGGTACAGGTACAAGGAATAATTAGCTTTTCCATGTCTATTTACGAATATTACCGGCCAACAAGGTGGGATAGTCGAAGATTCGTTCTGTTTGATTCAGACGCTTACGTACTGTCCCGGTCCCGATACCCCCGCCTGCAAAAAATGGACGAACAAGGTAAGCGCGCTTCTGAATCTCTTAAATCGACTAGGGGTTCAAAATCGGTAAATTTGACGTCATTCATCTCCGCAACGGCTTGTCTATGCGAGAATGAGACAACCGCTCGGCGGAGAAGAAGGACAACGAATTTACCGTTTTGAACCTCTAAAATCGACTTGTCGCTCCCCTTTCTCTAATCGTTTTTTTTTCTTTTCCATGACGCAGGCAGGCAAGTTCGTTGAGGGCGTAGGCCCCCTGACAATCCTCAAGAACGGCACGCTCGTAATGAAGAAGGTATATTAGCCCTGATCCAGTCTGGAGGGGAAATCTAAAATTGTAGGTAAGAAAGTCGGATGCTGGCACGTACTCATTGACCGATCAGTGGCGCGAAGACAAAAATGCAGATGCGATCGAAGTTCAAGTTAACTGAAACTCGCTTTGTCTCATATGAATAAACTCTTTCCACATGTTGTTCTTTGCAAAGTATAGTCGTCATTTGACTACTTAGTGAGTTATTTTTCAAGGCTACTATGTAGTTGAGATATACCGTCCGAGAAACATATCCTAAGTAATCAAACTGCCAACCTTATTGCAAAGTTACATTATTCGATCACCAAACAACAACATTTATCAAGTGACTCGCACAACAACAAAAAATTCAGTGGCCAAACTCCGCACAAGAGGATGACAGATATTGTACTAGAGTGTCGCTTTTGGGCGTTATTGATAGCCTTTGCTCCTAGCTGTCTAACTTCATTTCTCGCGGTTGGCTCTCAATTCGCACAGACTAGAATGAATTTTGGCGGCCATGAATTTCGCGCACCCCTTTTCGAGATCTCAGCTTCCAGAGGGAAGCAGTAGGCGGAGCACAGCAGGATCATTTTTCAATGTGATTCGTCGAATTATCTTTGAAAAACGTCTCAAATATACGGAATTGGGAGAACGTACTCTGATTGACAATTGTGACACGATGGTTCAGCCACAAATCAACTGTTCATGTTCCAATATACAGTTACGGCGCAATTGTGCACGGTGCTGTTGTCTTTCAACCGAGAATAGATCGTCCCCTCGTAAAATGCATCAGACCACGCGTTTTCTGCCTGTTTCCAACGTCGATGTCAGCTGTGGAATGGCATGAAGACGTACTTTGAAAGGCGTTTGGGACTCTGGCAGTGAAATACCAAATTATCTTCTCCAACTTCGATATTTTCGGTACATATATCACTATATCTAGCAATGTTTATAATTAACTGACAGTGCTGACGCTTTTCAAAGTGAAAACTTGGCACAGAGACGCACTTAGAGTAGAACAACACTTCTCTTACAATCTTCTCGCGCCCTTCCCTGCCTGGAATGGAACGTGATGAGTCGACATCATTAAACACTCGAATTATCAATAATCCAATCACTGACTGACGCACTCGAAATTCTCGGGAGACATGAACTGTTGTGAGGGCTGGGTCGTCAAGCGTTTAGTCAGATTGTTATCAGTATTGTCAGAGAAGGAGACAGTGATCATTGAAATGCTAACTGTGCCGGAATTTGTCCATTCAGTTAAAACATCCATAAATATTTAATTATTTATAAAGAAACCCAAGTGTAAATTTGTCATTATGGAACAAAAACTCTAAGCACACGTGCTATTCATCCATCTTTGCAGCGTTCGCCGAAACAGCATCATTCTTACGAAATGCGTCTACTATGTGCTCTCTCCAGATAATGGGCAGAGGACGAAGGTCGAGGGAGACTACACTTGATTGGCTGGAGAGTGATCAATGCGAAAATATTTATGCTTCACGGTCCATCGATGTCAGGACGAACCTTCACAGATCGTTGGGGCTGGGTCATTTTTACACCATCATTACTAATTTTTGGTTTTCTCTCTGCATTGAAACAATATTCCTGGTAATGGGTTAGAAAGAACTGAATCGAATATTTGTCGGCGAAGCGCATCCGTCCATTTCAGCCTTACGGCGCAAAAGTCCTTGACGCAGTTCCAGATGGGTCCGCAATGGTGAAGTGTACAAGCACGACATCGATGTTGTCAATATCAGGCGTCATTGCCCATTTTTGGAAATGTCCATGACGCTCTTGTCTTTCGTATGTTCAGGAATGACTCGGGTCTTCCCGCAATCAACAATGTTCACGTGAACACGGGGTCGTTGTAAAGGGGGGATTGGCATGCGAGGCATCGCTCTCACGACCAAGGAATACCGTCAGTCAACCCTCCTTCTTCCGTCCTGACCTCTTTTCTCAACCACCGTGAGACATCTACCCAGGAGATAGGACAGACAGTTGATGCCCTCGAATCGCTGACACTATTCGTGACGTCTACTCCTATCACTACGGTCGACAATCGCGACCGTCTCACTCACTCCCCACCCTCTGTCTGGCGCACTCTTTGTTCATAACACATTCATTTTCCCTCGTTCACGACCCTCGATTTCAGCTCTCCGAGCTTCTTCCACAAAAACCTAATTAGAGATAGCAGTACACAAGAAATTACAGGGAAGCAATTACTGCCATTTTGCCATCCCCACTAGACCCAGAGATGGTCCCATCTGGGTCCGGGCGGGGTGAATTCTCGCGAGAGATAGAGGGTGCCTGCAGAAAAGTGAGTGGGCTTGCTCACCCTACATCAGGGGTCGAGGCGTCCATAAATGCTTCCCTGATAACCTTCTTCTTTTCTTGTCCCCTGCCTGCCTCGCATTCTCAAGCCATGAAGGAATCCCAGGTGATTGTCGATTATTTTAATTCCCTGCCGCTTGGCATACCAAGCGATCTTCACACTCCTGCTATTGATAAGAATGTAGATGATAAACTGATCAGTCCAAAGTTTAGATTGGCGCAATGTATTGATTGATTGGTCAATAGCAACGCTAATCCAATTAATGAGTCCACTACGTCCATGTTGACGCCTCTCATTATTTAGCGGAAACAAGAAGATCATAGGACTGTGTCCTTTTGTGATACAGTAACCCGATCACTTAGAACAGAAAGGCTATTGTTGCTGCTGAGTTTTAAGCCCATGCAGCTTAGCAGGGCTTGCACTCTTCGCGCGTTTCCTCTCACGTCAATTTTCTTGCTTTTTGTGCTAAACGAGTGCAATATTTAGGCGTGGTTATCTTTGAAAAAGCATTGGGAATGAATCTGAGTTACGCTCTGAAACAGCAATCCCAATCACTTAGAACAGAAAGCTCATCGTTTCAGTAATCTTCCATACCTATCTGTAATTATATAGCTTACCGTAGAGATATTCAAATGAATATTGATCGTTTTATTACCATAATCGTTCCAGACCATGGACCACCGCCACCAGCTGATCGCCATGTGGAGGAGGCAGCATTCGCTGGACTCCCACTCGTCCTCCTCCCAATCCTCAGAATCGTCCGTCGATTCAATCGTAAGCCGACAAAATCAATCGATAATCACTCCTAGTGTGGGCTGGAATTTGAAAAATGCACCTATTCACCTTTGAAACAGATGACTCAAAGTAAATGCTGGTGAGAATGCCTGGTGGGACGCTTTGATCTTTTTCTTATCACTTAGCGTCAGATGTAACGCGATTTCGCAACACCTCAAACCCATTCGAAAAATCTATTTGACAGTTAATTTTTTGCAACGATCTGGATTTCGATTTTTACCCGTATTATCTTAATCATTTTTAACATTACTTCGAGGATACGCGATCAAAATCGAAGAGATAACTGAAACCAAAGTAAACGCACTAGTGGTGAAACATATTCTATCTACGCAAAAAAAGTGTTGGTGCCTAATACAAGTGTCATTTGAAGCATATCTGTACAGCCAGCGATGAAACTTATCTCATCCGGGTTAGATCCCTATTGTTACAGTCCTCTTCCTTCTCGTCCAATGTCACGCCGTACACCTCCACGGTATCCACGCAGACGCAGACATTGCCCGTGCTTCCGGAAGAGGATAAAGAGTGAGTTTTATTAGTCTAATTTTTGACATCAATCCTAATATTTTTACGAGTGTCTCACAATATTATTGCCTGTCAATCAAATATTTGACCTGAAAAGATCAGCTTGATCCTTTTATTACGTTTTTTTATTCACTCCTTGCATTTACTGTGTTTTTGCATAGTTTTCCGGTCATGACTATTGAGTTCTTGGACAGTATGCGAAAGAAAGCCGGTTTTCTTCACTTTATGCTTACACTGTTGCTCAATCACTGTCACCTTCAGTCTTCTTGAATTCTGTATCGGTCATTTTTCTTCTACCTCTTGTACTCTTAACTGCTACCTCTTAACTGCGTATAGTACTTATTCTCACTTCCTCCTCCCTTCCTATTACCCAACCCCAACCGGTTCGTAGTTTCTCTCGCTTTTCCCTCTCTTTTCGCTATCTCCTCTTCCTTTCCTCCCCTCTTCCTAGAAAAGTCGACTTCTTATCGATTCACTTTTACCCATTCATCCTTCACTGTTTTGATCCAAAGATAGGACGCTCAAAGGTGTTTGAGGATGCTCCGAGCTCGAATTCCAACCCCTATTTGAGCCGGTTGTTGCGAAGTTCGATTGAATGTTTTTGTTATCGGCAGACCCTTCCTCGAGACCTGCTTATTGCCTCTTATGCTCGAATATGAGCGCTCATGAGAGAAGAAAGACAACCAATTGACTCGTTATTGTTGCTAGCTAGCATAGTACTAAAAGTCTCTTCTAGTCAAAGTATCCCCATCTCCTGCACTTGAATACCCGCCGGAAAGAGTTTTGGGTGCTTGAAGTCCACGGTCCAAGTATCATCTTGTGGTGTGAAAAGACTGAAGCATTGCATTGATGACGATAACGATTATGCAATTGCCCATGTCATCATAATGGCACAAATGTCCCAGGCGCACTTGTCTTTCACCCGTGGTACTCTCCTCTAATCACTAGACGGCCCGAATTGGCTCCATCTCACGCGCCTGCGCTCTCCACGCGCTCATTCGCATATAGAGTGGGGAACGCATTTAGGAAATTCTAACCTCCCTAATCTCCTCCGCGTGATTGTCTGTCGAAGTGATTGGGGGTAAATTGCGTCCCCTATCCTATAGAGACGAGCGGTTGTTAGAGATTGGAGAGTGGAGAGACCATCCTGACAGCCGATACACGGTCACTCTACTATCTAGGTAACCATTTTCAGCACAATTTTGCATCTTCGCAATGTTAACCCATTGTCGAGCTATTGTCTCTGAAGAACGATAGAGAACCTCTCGCAGAAGCGAGCAGACAGGGAAATGCAAATGAGTTCCAATAGTCGATCCCTACTCATAAAGACCATTCATGTGATCACTGACTTTCTGAGGATTAGGGTGTATCCAAACTACGCTGCCAGCTTAAACCCTCGTCTTTTACCGTGTTTTACAGCCATGACAGTTCGATGTATCTATTGTCCGTGACGCGTTTACCGGTCGTAAATTTCGGAACTACACACTAGCGAATTTAGGGATTGCACCGGAGATTCCTTCAAATTTGGAAGTTGCACTCGTCACTCCGTGTGATGATGAACGCGGTCATCTTCATCACTTCGATGATGGCATACAGCGGTAGTATACTGGTGCAGGTGGGGTCATTTATCTGTTCACAGTTGTTATTCCGGCAATAGGATTAGGTTAGAGGAGTCTGTATTGGTGCTTTCTTTTTTTCTTTTTGGGTTTCGTAACATTTCGAAACGGCGAAAGAACGCATCATATGAAGCGCTTCCCACTGCACGAATTAATCAATTCTTTTCTCTGCATCTCTGCGAATCCCTCACTCTCCCATCTCGCCAATGATATTGATCCCCGGGCGGGAGGAGCTAAGACAAGCTTCTTTAACTGGGGTAGATAGATTCACATATGATATAAATATAGCGTGATATCACACCTAGCAACAAGGCTTCAATTGGAGATCTGCTAATTCTTACGAACATCTAGTGTGTCTGAAACATATGCAATTGGGTGTTTCGCTAATTTCGAAGAATGTCTGCCTCGCCTAAGTTTCACAACAGTGTCATATCAACATCAGGTCATTGGCATGTGCTCATTAGTCAATTGCAATTAGTGGTAAAAATTGAAGATGATACTGCTCAGGTGGCCTACTACATCCTCGAAGAGTTCTGTCTGGAGAAATTCGAGCCGCTGAACGACTTTGAAGTGCACGACTACGGGGCGCATTAGTAATGAGCTCAAATCTTCTTCTACATACAAAAATGTTCCCTCGACCTTCCCATAGAATCTTACCATTTTCTCAATGTACAATATGTTTGGCTGAAGGATTCCATTGCCTCACCGCGGGTTTTAGTCTACCGGTGAAACATATCTGAACTGTCATAGTGCTGCCAATTCCAATCTGTATCGTTCACCACATCTAACAATAAACTGTAACCACTGTCTCTATTAAATCTCTACAAAGAAAATTGCTTTTCGCAGTAGCATTGTATTTTTCGAAGTCTCGGTATTTGTGCTGAAATGATGAAATCATCAAATCGTACTTCACGAGCCGATTTCACCGTCTTGGCGCATTTGTCCATGTCACCTGGAATTGTCCTCCTGGTGATTTCCTCCCCTTCTTCACACATTCCCATGTCAAGAGACGTAATACACGGATGTTGTTATAAACTCGGAATGTCGACCCTTTGTTTCCAGCCCATACCATTGTTGAGCAGAAACAAGAAATGTACAGGGAAATGTATGAGTGGGTGGTGGTGCGCAAGAAGGATACTTGTCCCCAATACTATTCAACAATACTTTCTCCTAACAGACTCAACTTCAAGCAAATTATACTGAGAACCCAACAGAACAAAGCTTCACTTTCAGAAATCAACGACTTATATTTTACAATGTCTCAACTAAAATCCCTTCTATTTAGCAATAGAAGTGCATACATACACGCTTGACCGGTACTGACGCTGAGGGCAATTTTGGCCCGTCCACCTTTAAAAAGTAACGATGAAGTGACTATTGTGCATGTTATATTGACAGATTGCATACTTCACTTTATTAGTGGATGATTGAGTGGCCACGTTCAAAGGTCAACACAGTAACTGTAGGTAGTGTTGAAAGGGTGAGTAGCTAAAAGTTAGATGAGTCAGTATGTATGACAGTAAACGCCGGCAATACAAGTAAATTCTTCAATTCGAAGCTGTTGGCCATTCACAGAAACATAACTGCCAATCCAATGGTGTATCGTTACTTCAAAATATCGATGGACGGTAATTTCGGTTTTGAAAATACCACTAAGTGGTAGTTTAAACACTGCCTGTCCCCACCGGATCGGTAGCTTTTTTCTGCATCTAGGCGGTAAGGCACTTTTTGATTAGTGACCGCTTCAATGGTCAACCCTACGTATGTAGCTGTTGTTGTTGCTGACTGTGTGATTGGGCGGTTGCATTCCTCAAATTTAGCGATCTAACACATAATTTATGGCAACAGGAACCTGCTACTAAATATGTACTTTTCACGTGATGCTCATAGGCGTCAATGGCCCCACACAGTAGAATAAAAATAAAAGAGATGTGGAATAAGCAACAGGTCACACACTAATGAGTGGAAGATGTCTCTTCGGCGATCCCGCCGTAAGAGCGTCATTGACCATATAATTGTCGCACACACTGAATCAACTTCATATCACTATAGTGATGCCATTGCATGGCGGTCATACGCGCAAAACACAACCAAAGTTGGAGAAGAACAGTGTCCGTAATGGAATGTTTATTCGTGTATGCCAAGTTGATATTTAGAGTACGAATACTCCACCTTGCCGGTGACTGTGCTCTCTTTGATAACTCGAATTCGCCTCTATTTCGTCTTTTCCCCGACCACCGTTCGTGAATTCGCATATGTTGCAACAGCAAAATAGAGGCTGATTTGCACGAAAAATTGTTGCATTTCTTCCACAGCCAGTGACGTCATACTGGAATAACAGAAAATTCTCCGTCTTGATCTCACTATAATAGCGTAAATGTTCCGCTATCACACACACGTACATTACTCCTCTGGTTGAGGAAACGGTTCTAGTAGCACAAGGGTGGGGTAGTTGCATTCCTTCCATAGCTTGTCCACTCGAGCGGAACGAAAGGACGAAGAAGCACCATTGTTAGTATTATTATTGAGGCACTGTAGCAAAAGGGGACGGTGGAAGCAAATAATAACATTCCTAGTGTTATTGAAGAGCGGAATTTCAAACATTCCATATTCACTATTGACTAAGCGAAATGGATGATATGTTTCATAGCCGGGATGTTATTCGAAAACATTCCACCATTGTGATTACGCCAAGTCAATTCCTTCGCAATTGAAAAATATGAGTTTCATGTCTCCAATATTCGGTCAAGCCAATTTGTTCTTCAATTTGGCGATGAAGTCCCCTCTATTATATTTCAAGACATTCACCTTATGCAAATGTGCATTCATTCCCACCCCACAGATCTCGTTTCCCTGTTATGAAGAAATTCGCGCACCCTGAAGACAAATGATGATGAAGACACCTCGGAATCCTATGCATATGATAATATAAGATGTTCCAAATTAAAAATATTCAAAAGTTGGAACAGTTCCACTTTGGCAGAGCGAAATAGCGTGCGAAAGTGAGAGAGCGCAGAGATCTCTAACCGATTAGAGACACTGCGCTCACTTTCGCACGCTATTTCGCTCTGCCAAAGTGTTCCAACTTTTGAATATTTTTAATTTTGAACATCTTATATCATAACTCTTAACCGATCTAATTGCACATGATGGAAAGGGAACGTTTGTACTTCGTCGAATCTCATTTCGCTTGTCGTCTCTCGGTGGGAACAGATGAACATTCAATACAGATTAGATCGTTTTAGCTCACCTGTTCACTTTCGCTACCTCATAGTGCTTTCGTCCTATGAGAATGCCATGTGATTCCCACCCCGCTCTGATCTCATTCCCTGCCGATGAATCAATCGAAAAGCGCACTGATGACGCGCGTGATTCACTGCACAGACGCGCGTCAGAATGTCTGCAACTCCCCTTCATTCATTCTCGAGAAGACACAATGCCATTGGTTCTTGAACTCCGTTGACTAATACTGTTTTGCATCGGGTTAAATGCAAGTAGATATTTGAGCCATAATGATGAAGTGCAAGCATCATTTGTGCTCTTGAAGTCCATATTTCTCGAGATGAAAACAAAGACACTGGTTCTCGACTCTGCACGAGACGACGTGTATCCAATATGCAAGTTCATATTATGATTAGATCAAATATCTATTTAATTTTTTCTAATATCGCCTTCCAAGGCTGAAATCATGTTATTTGTTCTTGTCTTCAACAGTGAAATTATTCCCATGGCTTTTCCGAAGTTCATTGGACACGTCAAGGGACTCCTGTCTCCGGTGGAGAATAATCCCGTGATTCCTAACCATGGATACCGGGTTACCGATCAGGACCTTAGGGACATAACAAGCAGGCTAATGAGCCCAATGCTTCTCATAGCAAATTCACCCAGTGTCTATAGTCCTGACACGATAGATGACATCATCAATTCATCTACACTCTAATTATTTTCGGGTCACGCGCCCGTAGCTCCCGAAAATAAGTGAAATTTTTCGCTGGAAGAGAGCGAGAGCAAGAAAATTTTTGAAATGCCTCCCGATCAATCTCTGGAATGCTGTAGAATCTGAGCCAGGGAGAAGAGGAAGGGGATAGGATGCGAACACATAGAGACAACAGAACGGAAAGGACAACTGTCGGGGAAAAGAGGCAGAAGGGGCAGGAACCCCCACTCTCCCACCCAAACTCTCCCTTTTGTACTTGTCCCTTAGCGCCCAGGGCCAAAACATTTGGGGGGAGGGGAGGGCAAATGTAGGAGAGCGAGGGTGGAGACACTCACATGTGTGTTGTGTGTGAGCGGTATTAGAATCAGTCGTTTTCATTCCCACCCTCCACCTACTCCTCAATCAACCTCCGACTCCACTGTGCATTGATAGTAATAACTGACCATGCCCTCCTCCATCTACTCCCCTCTGCTCATCTACGGCCAACTATATGCAACGAAGTGAGTTTAAATCTGTCCAATATCTAATAAACATGATCTGACGGTAGAAAATAAATACTGGAAATTCCAAAACTTAAAAAAATGCATTTCTCATTCGTCTACTCTATACTAGTGATTGTCTATCGAACGTATGGACAACAGATCTTTATGCAAGAGAATGAGAAGTGCACTTTTTACAGTTTTAGAACCCCTTCGATGTTGCAACGTAAGAGTAGATGGTTTTGTGTCGACATATTCTTCACTACTGATTGTGTACTATGCACTTTCCCCTAACGCCTGAGCTAAGGGTTGAAAATTTGGAGATATTTTTGATTGTCCCCTGCTAAAAAGATGAGAATGCTAATGGAACGAGCTTCATATGGCTTGTGTGTAGTCTAAGAGAAGGGAATGAATTGCTTCAAAAGGGAGAAGCATCTTCTCCGAGCATTCGAAGCGCCTGACTTATTCCACGTCGTATTCATTCGTTCTTTCTCCTCTCTTCTATCTTATTGTGGCGCTTCTCGTTCCTTTCAATCTTCGACTATTGCTTGTGCATTTGGACTGGGGCTGTGGTTGGCAGTTGGGTTATGTTTCAAAGAGGGTATGTCCCCAAATATATTATGGCGTTGAAACATAACTTAAAAGTGTGCAAACTGTCAGCGGTAACTGGGACTCCGCACTCTGGCCACTAAATCATGGACGTTTTCTGTCAACCAAATCATGATAAAACTATTGATGATTGCCTTCTTCCCGCTTGTGTTGTCATATTTTCCTCGCGCGTTCACTGGACAAACAATTTGGCACAGTTTTGGCTGAAAATCAGAAACTGCACAAAATATGGTCCTAGTGATGAGTGTTTATTTCGCTCCATCCTTGACTGGGCTTTGTAGCTCGACTCTATTTTGACTCTTGGAATAACGGGGAGATGTCAACTGCGATACTTCCATCCCAGAGTCCTCCCACCACAAGGGAGGTGACAACGCCCGATTGATGCCTATGATTGCGCGCATATCCCCAGAGGACGCCTCTCATTTCGGTCATTACTCCCGACTTTATTCTCAACTGCAGTATTGGGTTCTTACTTGTAATAGCACAGTCTGAGGAGTATCTAGTAGGGGTGTCGCATGCACGTCTTTTAGGGCATTCATCGCGTATTTAGTCTTTGAGGCGCGGTTTTGTCTGCATTTCATAGACAACCGCACCGCTGAGAGTAGAGACATGATGAATGCACTAAAAGACTCGGATGCGATACCCTAGTATCTAAGCGTACCTGAGTTGTATTGAGGTACCTGCAATACTCGCAACTCCCCCGTGTAGGTAGGTAACTCGATGTGACTCTTCCGCATACCTTCCACCCTCGGTATGCGACATGTATACCTGTTTCGTGTTCATGACATTCTTGCACAGTGTGCTTTCTCCGATGATCGCCACCGTAGAACACGACTATGTCGCTCTGTAACAAATGCAAATGGTTAAACTATTTGATTGCCGAATACCATCGATTTTGAACAGCTCCTGCAAAAAATTTCGCAAATAGGGCAAATCCGGTCAAAAGCTGAGATATGCCTGCAGATAGACATTAATCTTTCAATCTGATAGGAATCGGTATCTTTGTCGTCATTCTTCTCTATAGCGCGTTTTTCCATCAGGGAGTTGTTCATCCGCTCGGCGGAGAAGAATGACGGTGAATTTACCGATTTAGAACTCCCCACTCTCTGGTTGCCCAATGAAGATGCCAAGCGTTGCAAAAACTCGCAATTGTCTCTTGTCGGCAGTCGGGATATGCTTCCTCCTTCGCCACGTGAGGTATGCGCGGAATGTGAGGGGCCCCACCGGGGGGGCGGCGGGTGCGGCAGGGAGCCCAAACGAGGAGCCGGCGAGAGCGGGCGGGGCCGGGCGCGGGAG
>JACMIF010000551.1:0-18498 GCA_014805445.1 Diplogasteroides magnus | reverse complement strand
GTTTATCGTCCTCCTTAGCCACGTGCGGGTTTGGCGGAAAGGTTCCCCCCCCCCCCTCTCTCTCTCTTCTTCTACCATTCCCCCATTCCCTCTCCGCCCTTGCGCAGGGAGGAGGAGAGGAGGAGGATGAAGAGAGGGGGACAGAAGTCTCATTGGATGATACAAACACACACTCACTATCCCCTTTCCCCCTCTCTCTCACCATTCCATCCATCTGCCCTCGAAACATTCTGATCATTCATCACGTAGAATTGTGGTCATTTCCGTCCGTGGCCGCTATTTTGAATCACTATTTTGATCGTAGACATCTCTGGCAGAATTCACTTGCGCACCTCTTTTTTGTTGATTTTTCTTCTCTTTACTCTAGTCGCACTGAAGCGTATTCGAAACTCTCTAAACATTCTGAAAATTCACCACTGTGATATCGTTACAACGAGCTAATTTTTCCGGTGTTTTTATCACTTTCACTAAATTTCTGGTACTGATCCGCGGTGCATATTCCAAAATTCCAGACACTCTCTGATGATTTAGTATCATATTATAATATAAATGATATGTTGGTCTTTCTCTTAATCATAACCTCTTTATGGACTGGTTGAAGCACATTTGATACAACCAAAGGTGCTGATCAATCATCAGTCCGGCTCGATTACCGGTCTCCCTCCCCTTTATTACTTCTTTTGACAGATAAGTTAGTATGGTGAATGAAGTGAGTAAATAGTTACTCCTCTCATGGCGGTGCTGCCACCAGATCACTAGAACGTGATGGAGGGTGGTATTGTGCATCCTAACTGCTAAAACATGTAGGCTCTTTGTTTTTTAACCGACTACATCTCTCATTTTTGCCCGATATTTCGTCGTTTTTCTGGCCCCCATCCTTGATGATTCCAGATACGTTTCAACTTTGGGATGTATAGAGTTGAGATGCAGACTACATGGCGCCGTAGCCACACCCTGCACTTTTCCGCTCTTCCACCAATGCAAAAAGGAGAGCGTAGTGTCTCCAAAAGGCCATCCTGGCATCGCCCTCCTCTGCCATTTGCACAGCTTCACTTCCTCCCCATTGCAACTCACAACTGCTTGAATTGGCAGAATGGCTGCAGTTTCCCCCCTGACTCCGAGTGCGTAGGTACTACTGCCATTGCTCGCTCTTTTGCTCCTTTATGGCGTAAATTTCCGGCCGAAATGGCACGATCCTTGAAATTACCAGTGAACTACAATAGCGCTATGAACAGTTACTCCATAGTAATGCCATGCGATTCTTCCCATCCTTGCGCGAGCGCAGTGGGGTTTCTCCTAGTGGACGACCATCAGTAAAAATATAGGACTAAATAGACAGTTGATTATTTCCGAAACCAGTTCGATACCATTATCGACACGGGTTAAATGAATTTTCCATTTATTCTCTGCCTGAAACCTATTTCGAAAGATGATGGCTACTTGAAATTTGTCCAATTATTATATCTTTTTTCTATTTCCTAAGCACCAACAAGGAATTGACATTCTTCTGCAGGAATTTTAATTAATTCGTGGCCTGAAACCTATTTTTGACATCACGAGGGACCCATTAGAAGTCATTACCATCAACTAGCTGACAGATTCACTTACTCATGTCAGATTAACTTCTACACCAGATAGCTCCGCTTCGTCTGTGTTCTCCTCTTTTCTTCGCACTTTTTGGCCTATGGTCAAGCGCTTGTTAGAGTAATAGATCAGGTTGAAGTCTCGGTCAGCAACATCTTCACGCTCTATCCTTCGTTTGTCGTTTGAGCTCCAAAGACAGGGGTTGAAAAGAGAGATGAGAGGGCAAAAGCTGCTCTGTACTACCCGCGTACTACAGTATGCTCTCTCATTGGACGCTCAAGAGATCGTCCTAATTCTAATTCGATGATCCACCTTGTTTTCTGTGTTGCTGCCTCTTTCCACGCCGAACGAATTCTTCGACAGACGATTAGACGACTTCCTTTCTCCGCTGATTTCCATTTTTGGCATTGCCTTTCTGTAGTCTGGTTTTGCACGAAATTGTTACACTTATGTTTCACGGCACAAACATATAGGATGACGTTACAAAGTACTGATTCTTGTCCTACGTTTTCAAAAGCAGATAAAAAATAATCTCGTAAAATAGCTCAATTGTTCAATCTACTTATTTACGTCTTTATATTCTTAGGCTGTCTAATTTTGCACTCCTCATCTGTTCAGCAGAGTTTTTTGGTTGATTTTTTGGTTGACTCTCCCTTCCAAACGCGTGCACACAGAAAAGTTAACGACCGACCCATTTGTACAGCATTTTAATTCTAAAAACTACCTCTCAGCCGTTGGTTAAACTGCCGATACCCCCATCAGATTGGTAATCATTTTCCTATGTGGGCTCATTCGCATCCTGGTGCGTGAGCCGAGGCTACTTGCCACGCGCTGAAATTGAAACTCGTCATTTCATGACCTCATCTATCCATTTTTCGCTGCCAACGAGAAAAGGAATGTCCACGACACAGTTAGACATCTTGAACATGTCCTTCCGCATTCTCGAATCATTCTTGACGTAACCTTGCGAGTTCTACGGCACCCTTCTTGACATTCCAAAATCAGCTGAATTCATCAAAACCGGTCGCTGACCGCAGTTCCTGGTTCATTCGTCACTCACTGACTAGGTCAAAAAGTTGTGGCAGATCTGAAGACCGTTCCGCAAAGACCGAATATGGTCCAAGTTAGGGTTGACAGCTTGTATGCGAGATTGAATAAGTTTCACGGAAACTATAATATTCCACATATACATATGGTCAAACATAACCGATTTCGCATACAAACTGCCAACCCAAGACACAATTATGTCGTTTATTGTTCACTTGCTTCGTGAAATTGCCGCATTTTGTTGTTAGCATTTTTGCACAAATTTCCGATAGTAGGACCTCTTTAGGCCAATCTTGTCGGTCAAGCTGCACAAATGACACGAACTTGACGAATATTATAGGGAATAGTCGATCTCCATAGAAAACTCGGACTGTATTCATGCACATATTGTCACCCCTCGTGTTGTTGAGGCACACTATGAAAAAGCTGCGTTCATTTAAATCGGTAAAAACTAATATTTCCTAGGGAACGACCTGCAACGAAACTGCCAATAGTGTTCTCCCAACATGGTAACCTCGTTGAGCCGAACTACCAGCACTGTTTCGTGTCGGCACTGCTTTGATCATTTTCCTCATCGTGTGTTGAAGCGAATGTCACTATCCTCTTCTTCAACCAAGTCTTGGCTAATGAGAGGCAAGAGAACATCGCTAGTGAGAGGGGCGATTAGCAAAATGACTTAGAGCCCAACGCGGCTGTCCATTACAATCTACATCGAGTACGGTAGACATGTGGACGGCTACATTCCTTCCATTCCAATCGCTTATAGGCGGATCGGCGAAGAGAATGGAACGCTGCGTACACATGCGACCGGGCGGGATACGAGATAGTACCTTGTGGTCAATCGGGGATTAGCCCAAACCTTGTTGATCTTCTTCCTGCGTATTTGCCTATAAAATTGTTTTAATAATGTGAAACCATACTTTTCAACACAAAAAATGTTTCCATGTTTCCGGGAAAAATCAATAAATTCTACCGTACCCATCATTTCTCATTCAGAGACATGGAGCAGTCGCAGTCTCCTCCACCTGCCTCGTCATCTGCGCTCTCCTCTTCTTCCTCACTCTCTTCACCCTCTGACCGTCTGCACTCTCTCCATGCCCCAGCCACTCTCGTCCAGTGCTGCACCCACACGCCCTCGATCTGCATCCACGAACACACGTGAGTAGGAAACAGCAGAATCCTTGAGTTCACTTGCTCTATTTCGCGGTTCTACAGTAATCTTGCAGTGATCACCAACTCGCGCCTCCTCCGCCCTATCACGCGGCGCTGCTGACCGCTGCAAGCGGACTGCATGTGAGTTTTGGGAAACGGCAGAAAATAAAGCTCACTACGAGATTGGGCAAATGCCGCATCCGTAAAAATTGACACTCGGTCTATTTTGCAGATCTCAGACATGCACAGTATCGTGCAGATGGCGGCACAGTCCGGACTGCTGGGCGGGCATATCAATATCACAGGTACTAACATTTAGAATATGTGTGCAAGCAATTAGCCAATATTTTCTCTATCTTGACTAGTTCTGTGGTTTCTATTATAGTCTTTCGATTTAGAAAAATAAACGTAGCTTCACAAACGCGAAATCTAATCACACATCAACCTCTACATTAGGGAGTTTGCATGCGAATGTGGTTATTTTTCACTAAGCCTATCTTTCGAAAGTTATTGCATTGGTGAAACATAACCAATCTGGCATTCTGAATGCCCACATCTCTATTTATCCACCTTTCCAGCGTTAATTTCACAAAGAATTTTGAGAAAACTTAACTGAAAGTGATTTGGATATGAACTATAACACAAACACTTCAGGCGGTGCCATTCCTGGAGAAGAAGTGAAAAAGATGGAAAATATGGAGGAGACGCTGAGGCTGTCAGAAGATGAACAGGTGCATATGTGTGATTGGGTATTATAATCTGAGTGAACGGACGACCAGCCGACCAACGCATACGTATTCTGTTCTCTGCTTCCCATTACGTGCTGCAGCTCTCTCGAAAATAAGAATACGTTAGTCGGTCAATTAGCCATCCATCAAATTCAAACTTTAGCCATCTGTTTTTTTTAATATTTAGTTCCTCATATCTAATAAAACAAATGTTTTGGGTGAGAGATATTTTTGTGTTTACAATTTTAAGATCGTATTGGAAAACGAATGACTGAAAAAGATCTTGGGCTAGGAATATCTAAAATATCTGAAACATATTGCTTTATTCAAATATGACGTTCGAGAAAAATACAAATCATCTATTATACCAGTATACAAGCCACGAAACTTATTCCAACCGGGTTACATCTGCAGCCCTTGGATCTCTCTCTGAAGCCCTCTGCATCGCCCTCGTGCCTTCCATGCCCTTCGGCCTCCTCGCCCTCTCTCCACTGCTCCTCTCCCCTCCTCTCCTCTCCCTCGCCGCCTGTCTGTCTACAGGTATTATTGTGGAAAACCAACTTGATATACCGGGTACACACACTCCGTCTGGCTGACGACTCTGCACTCTCAAATTTGCGTGCTATTTCGTCGTTTCTCTGACCATTAATCGTGATTTTGAATAGGTGTCACGCTCAACATATGAAGGCTGACTTTCAACTCCGTTTACCACAATAATACATATTTACCTGATGACGCCGGAAACGGGAGAAATACAGCAATTGACAACTCAGAGAAAAAAATCTGTCGATTGCGCACCCACAGGTTTGAATCCGTCGCTGGATGACAGATTAATCTGTCATCCAGTCACAGATTCAATCTGTGGGTACGCAATCTACAGATTAATCTGTCGCTCAGCGACAGATTGCGAAAATTATTTTTCTGTGTGAATATAGCCATAATATTCTGGTCATTTTCTCATAATGCTGCATGTTCTCTTGCCGGTGTTGTATTTTTTATCGAAACATCATTCAGTTCATCCCGAAGAAGGCGACAATGAGACAATGTCTGAGAAAGCAACATTGCTTATTTTCTTATTTCTTTTCATTTATGCAATAACTGAGGAAGAAAGAAGAAATATTCTTGTATAAACTAAATCTCTTTGCAGACAGCAGCTGCTCCCCCCGTGCAAAGGTCATCCACCGTAAGATCGACCGTCTTCCCCCACCATCGACCTTCAGTCATCCTCAATGCTAATCGTAAGCTTTCGAGAAGCTAGATGTGACACACCAGCACACATTAGGGTCGACGAATTGAATGTGAATTTTAAAAGGCAAATTCTGCGCTCTTTCTACATAACTCCACAGACTAATGACTTATTTCCAGTGCTTCGGCGCTCGGCCTCGTCAGTGACGTCATCTGCGGACGCGGAAACGGACGTCGCCGCGCACTTCAGAAGGTCGCTGTCCGGAAAGGTCGGCAACTTTCATGAATTATAATATATTGTTCAACCAAGTTAACGAAAAATGCAATATGTTTCACTTCCAGCTTGCCCTCCCCAGCGAGCACAAAATGTTCGCCAACGGTGAATATTAGTGTGTTTCATTCACATGGTAAAACTGCCTGTCATTTCGAGCTGCGCTCAGCGTGCATTTCGATTTCCTTATCAAATAAGAACAAATATAAAACAAAAATGGCACATTGTAATGATGAAAATTTTTGCAGTGGCCCAAACGCGCAGCCACACTGGACGAGAGAGACAGGAGGCCGTTCAGACGACCCGGCGGAAACAACAACACCATCCTCATCACAAATGTCGAGAACGATAATAGTAAGCGTCTTACAGTAACAAGTCTACAGAACTATTACCTTGCAATATTCTTTCCTTTTAATCTTGAGCCAGAGTTGCCCTAAACGTTAGTCTAATTAACGGTTCTAAAAATTTGCGGCTTTGCAGTAGAGGAGCACTTCCGGCGGGCGCTGGGCGTACAAGAGTTCGAAGAATGGAAGAAGAGCAGAGATACCATACAGGTGAGGGCTCATTTTCTTCTCCTTCATAACTACGAAACGGGTGAAAATCAACACAGGGACATTTGCGCCATAGTGGTGAAATGAACAGGTTTCGGATAAACGCAAATGTTCGCTTCATCATTATGGCGCAATTATCAATGGCTCTCATGTGCAGCTCGTAGTCTAGGGCGAAAGATGTTCATTTGCGCCACAATAGTGAAACGAACAGAGTCATTGCAAACATTTACGCGCGCACTGTGTATCCTAATTGAGCTGTTACGCCTATTACGCTCGCTACGTTTTTGATAGACTGTTCCTCGTTTATCTGACCTCCGCTCTTGATGTTGGATATCTTTCAAGGGCGAGATACATATTTATGAGCAGATGGGATGCATAATAGTTGAGACTCTTGTTGGACTACGAGGTTTAGGACAGAGGGCACGCTTACGAATACGAATAAGAACAACTCTTTCAGGAAGAGCAGAAGCGAAAGACTCTGCAGTTGGGAGCGGAAAGGAACAATAACAGCTAGCCATCGCTCTCTTTCATCCACCCTTCAACATCCTTATCCTATCTATTGTGCATGCTCTAAAGGCAAGCCGTATACCGTACGTCCACTCTTCCTTTTCACCAGATAGTTACGACAATAACCGCTCAGAAAGTGGATTATTCGCCTGGCGACTCCAGTCGCCGACATTAGTTAATATCGATAGAACTCTACCAAATCCATTCCTTCTCATCCCATAAGGCCCGAGACTGTACATTGATTAAAACAATTCCAAAGAGTTCTGAAACTCCCAAAAATATAAGATTGTTACTGTAGTACTGTAGTATTTACCCCTTGTATTATTGTCGGTAGAGGGGATATCAAGTCATCTCAAATGCTGGGGCCGAAAGACAACCAAGCGCTTATTGCCTCTTGAGAAGGAGTCAACCGGGAAAACGTGAATGCACTTTGGTGGTCATTCGGTCGACTAATGTTGATTGGCAGATGAAATACGAGTACATGACACTAGGGCATTTGCGCCACAATGAGGAAATGAAGTTTTCGTTTCACCATAGTGGCGCAATTGACCATAACATTGTTGTCGTGTACGCTGAAATGCATCCCACCACTCTTCACTTTCACTCGCGCTCTTGGAAGTGAAAGGAGAACGATCACGGGAGTGCGAAGTGGCTGGATACATTTTGCCATTCTATTAGTCAGCATCATTGCCGTACCAACAGCTTAGCTATGACTTGTATCCTCTTCAATAATCTACTCTTATCTAGCTAGACCATGCTACAATACGCGTTTGCACGGGTTGCCTCTGATTGTATCTACTGTCACTTTTGAAGCCATAGCAGGAATCGTTGTATAAGTCATGACACATGTTAGTGAGCCAACAGACAGTCATTCCCCCAGCGGAAATCACACTACGAACAATTCCGGTATAAAGTACGCTAATGTCTTCGCTAAGAAGAATGAGTGGGGGGAATGACTGATCTGGTCCAATCTACCATAGCAATTCTCCTTGGAAATCCCAAACAATTTGGAGGCAAATGATGTTGATAAACTTTTTCTCTTCATATTCCTGTTGCACCAGCAGAGCGAAGACAAAGAAGAAAGGGCTGCAATTGAGGAAGTCTTTTTCTCTCTGGATATTCTCCTTTTCACTTTCATTGTGGCCGAACAGACCAGTGGATGCACAAAAAGCTACATTGTCCCAGACTTCACGGGTGAAAAACAAGTGCGCCATGCCATGTTTGCGTGGTTATGGTGAACTGGTCGCCAATGGTGACGTCATCATCACGGTGCATCTGTCCATTTCACAATAAAGTCCCTGCTGTTACTCACCTGACTTCACACCTGACCAATATGTTCTGAGAGCTCGTTGTCAACTAAGATCGAAAGATGGGGCTTTGAAGAGATAGGGTAGAGTGGGGTGGAAGAGCAAATTTCACTGATCAGTCTGAGGAGATCAGGATGACAGTGCGATCATTCCATCATGTTCGATGAGGTTGTGATTTTTGCCCTCGTTATTTTATGCATAACAAACGAACTGATGCTCTTCCATAAACATTTCACATACGGAATCACTAGCGAGCGGAGATCCGCGAAACAATGAAATAGATAGCACGCAAAAAGGGAGAGTGCATGTCTATAAGGAGTATACTAGATGTAACAGCTCTTTTTAAGATATACAATATATGGACAAGCCAGATATTTTCCTGTGGATTCCTCATAAATAGGGAACGGAATCCAAGCAGAAGTGCACATTTCGGTCGTCTAATTCCCTCGGAGCGGTTGTCCATCGCGTGAAAGGGACAACCGCTCCGAAGGAATTAGAAATTTGCCCTTCTGCTTGGATTCCGTTTCCTATTTATGAATTGCCCTTCAACACACCATCAACAACGCCAAAAATGCAAAGTGGCACTGGTGAACGCTTCTAAAAAATCAACGAACATGCACACAATGGCATGATATCTGCATCGGCCGGCCAAAATAATCTAGAACTATTGAGACTATTTTGAGCTCACAATAATTTCAAATATGCTCTGTCCTTCAAGATTGGTCTTTTAGATGATCAGCTATTAGAAGGCCACTATCCCCATATCGTCCCCCCCGTGTACCGGAACAGAGCATTTTGAAACCATTTCCTTGTTCAATCTCACGGAATGTGAGCCTCAAACAACTGGCGCTCTTCACGCCATTCTGATCAAAACACAACATGCGTTAGAGGCGATAGGATGAGTGTTTCGTTGGATTGGCCCGTTCATTCCATCCTCGTCCTCTAATGGTGTGGGCGTGAGCATAATACAATCTTTGTATTATCTACGAGCTCAATTTCTTACTTCATTTTCTCCTCAACTTCTCCCTCTTTGTAATCCAACCGTTCTTTGTAATCCTTTAGTCCTCGGTTCGACCGCATAGTGTATTCTTACAGTTAGAGATTACTGTAAGTGCTTTGTCGCTCTGATCTCGCTGTCATCGTTTCTTATTGATTGACCAGATAACGGCCTTCAATTCAAGAGTCTTGAATTGATGACAGTTATGGATTTATTGTGGATTTACCGATTTATGAAATCCAAAAAGCAGGAATGTTCCATAATGTTCAAGACTATTTATGCCCGCATTATCAACCGGAAGTGGACTAAAAGTTGCTAGATACCTTCTTTTTTCTGTTGTGCAAAAATGTTAGTCAATCACAACACCTCTGTTCTGCAGAAATCCTTTGAGATCGACACCAATGTCGACGCAAAAGTTGTGTTCATGCACTTTTTGCATCGGAAAAGTTCCATATTTACCATGAAATCCGTGAGAAAATCAAAGACTATTACCTGGAAAATGCATTTAATATCAATCTCATTAGTAACCTTTTTCATAAATACACATTTGGAATGAACATAAATACGCCAAAACTTGAGCCGGAGCAATCGCCGGATCCGCTGTATCTATATAGATGTTTGCAAATTTGCTGACCTCAACCAACGCCTTGTAAAATCAACTTGTATTTTTATATTATATATTTTCTCGCCGTAGGCCACCCCCACTTAGAAAGGTACTATAATATTAGATTCTTACGTAGCCGTAAAGGTAAACACGTGACGCGCACAAAAATATTTATTATGGAAGAATCTGATAACACTAAATATGAATATCACACGGATGAACGAGAACTCACGAGGTCTAGACTAGACTAAATAGATAGAGAAACGCGATCAATTGAAATGAAAGCAATGGTAGAAAGAAGCTGTTCTTATGGTAATTGCAGCGAGATGACGGGTGTTGGATAAAGACCGCCCAACGCACCCTAAACATGAACACCTTCTATCTCACTTCTATATAACGCATCGACTAACTTGAAGGCTAGACGAGCCGAGCCGACAGCACGCTAAAATTAAAGAGACAGCCGATCAAAAAAGGAGCGACCATACTACCTATAACAGTTCAGTTGGAACTCATAATAGATGCATAGATACAAGACTAAATATACGATGGCATTGTATCTTGCACCTGTGCAACCCTTCTTCTCTCTCGCCACTCCAATTTTATTGATCTCCCCGTTACAGTACTCGTTGAACTTTGCGTTCAGGTTTTACCACTTCAGATTTACAAAACGTCAGGCATATATATACTGCGCTCTCAATCTCTCACTCAGAATGCTTCTTAGAATTTACTTGGACGGCTTCTTTGAAGTTCGACCTAATCGGCTGTGCTTAATCTCTGGGTCTCTTCATTCACTCACTCACTTGGCGCACTCTCACAGCTCATGTTCAAGCTTTAACCGTGATCATTACGGCGGCAGCGCCTCGCGGTGACATCGTTCGCCCACTGCAACGTATCCAATCGGTTAATTTGACGCGGAAAATAATCAAAGGCGCCACTATCGAGACTATCGCAGTTCCGCACATAGAATTTAGGCGCATAGAAGAGTGATTATATATAAAATAACCAAGTAGGGACTTGGTTGAGCGTTCCGAATACACTTGTTAGATCTCTTCTTCCATTGATCTCTTGACCTTATTTGCTGATCTCTTCATCTCTTCTCTCCATCACAAACACGGCAAAAAGTGTCTCTGGTGACAGTTTCATCCACATCGGAGAGTGTGCGGCTGATAAATGGCTGTAGTGCGGTTTTGGTTGAGGCACTGAACTGCACATCTCTCCAAGTGTTCCGATGCATACGTGCGTAGTTAAGAAATTGGGAGCATGCCCCGGAGCTATTGATTCTAGATACGTTTCAACTGTGAGTTGGCAATAGCAAAAGTTTATGGTTGGCAGTTTGATTACTTTTTCGCATATGTTTCACTGCTACCGTAAATTTTAAGATATACCATTTGTGAATCATAGCACAAAAATCGTTATTTTGACTACCACAGGTAGTTGGTATGAATAATATGGATACTGTAAAAGGATGAGATAAGGAGTAGACCGTGGGATTAGTTAACTGACCATGTTGCCAGTTAGAAGATCCCATACAAGGAAACTGGTCGTATGGCCCAAAAGTGGGAATTATTTTCTCTCAATTTCATCTACTTTGGCGTGCATTATCAAAATGTAGTCCTAAGGATAAATTTAGTAAAGAGGATAATCTATTATAGATCATTTTTGCACTCGGAAATGGATGAAATGATCGACTATGCGGGAGTTTCTGTCCGACTCAATAAAATTCAAATCCAATCTGCCTTGTCAACTGGCCAGAATGGTCGTTTTCGCGGAAGGTCCCGCCCAATTCCATCAAGCTTTTTGGGGCGTCGTTCTGCATCCATTCGCTTGAGTTTCCCGCCCACATTTGGCTTTTCGAACAGTCCATTGTGCCTTGTGCTTTAGGCATTTGGAAACAATCAATTTAGTCGGATGAGATGATGACACAGCGGTGCTCAATACTCTAAAAATTGGTTTACTTGGTTCCGTTATTTGGAGAGAGAGAGAGTGAAACGGCTTGGTTTCATCTCGGGTATCTGGGTCGGAACCAAGTACCGGACGTCTTTTGCACGTACGCATGCGACTCTCGCTCATTATCAATCACATTTTTGCTTCAGATCGAAGGGGGCTGCTTTAAAATTTTCATTTTAACTACTTCACGGGTTACGTTTCAATGCTACTATATATTTGAAGATATAACAACTGTGAAACATAGCCCACGAAGTAGTCAAATTGACAACCGTAGTCTGCATTTTGTCGCAGATATCGTCATTACCATGTTTTAACGCGTGTTCGAAGCTATATATTATACATCCAAAGTTGCAAAAATGAGAGTGAGAGAGAACCGCATGCGTACGTGCCAAAAGCGCTCACGGTTCCGCTCCAAACAACATTCACTTTCTCTCTCACAGTCCTTTTTCCGAACCAAGCAGTTCACAAATCAAACCCCTCTTTTGATATGTTCAACTCTAATTCGCGTCACTGGTCTTTGATTTCGCATATGTTTCATGAGCAAACTAAATAGGAAAGTGCACGCACCGTAGGTGAGCCATCAAAATGTGACCTTCTGGGGATCATAGGGCATGGAATGCGATGTCGAATGAGCATGCCAGTTTTTGCAACTGGCTACTGTAGGCCGAGAAAAATCGATAAAAACGATTTCGTTGCAAGCTTGCAAACACCTGTTGTATTAAATAGGTTGGGGTTCAAATAGGTTTACAGGAAGTATTATATAATATGCGATGTATGCTCCCCTGTCTTCACGACATTATGCCCTCGGCGCGCGGTCAACCAACCATTCCGAGAGAGCAGATAGGGTCCACATCCGGCTCACTAGCACTAGCACAGTTCAGTCAGTGTACATACGATCTCATCGTTTTCACTTTGGAACTGCAAGGATCTCCACTCTTCCTCCAATTGACTATCGCTATCAAGGAAGGAAGTACGGTGGAGATGAAGGACATTGATGAGTGAATGTAGCAGCGGCAGTAAAACAATGATAAAAAGGTGTTAACAGGGTACATTTACATCATAAAACGATTGCAAAATTATGTGGATAATTAAAAAGGGGAATAAGTACTGATGCGAACATGAAAGAACCCTCTCAAATTTACGTGATAACAAACACTGAAAAAACAACAAATGTGCCCCGACGGAAGGTTCAACTGGTAAAGCCCCACAAAAATTGAGATAAATGAAGAGAGACAACCTGTCTAAAACATGCAAACGATCATCGTGAATACGGACAAACTCACACCAATGTGGCAGTTATTGTGTGAGAGTTTTTATGTTTCACGAAAGCTATCTATAGGCTATATATATTATAGCTTTCGAGATCAGTAAAAAAAATTATCATAATTGCGTACAAACTGCCAATCCAAGTCACTAATGACAGTACCGAACATGGGATAGACTCTTGTAATTTTTTTTTTTCAGTCTGTGTGGATGTGCTTCTTAGATCATTTTTGTAGGCAACACGGAACATTCTTCGAGATACTCTCTAGCTCCCTTTTTACAGTTCATCATCGAGAAATGGAGTCGATAGAGTACACTATTCTCTCCTCATCACTATCATGCGCATCCTCCACACACCACAAACATCATATTACGGTAAGAGCACAACGAACCATTTCCACTCCCACCACCCTCTAGTGTGACCCTGTGCCCAAAGGGGCAATGCGCTCTTCGTAAGAATTGGGTGTTTGTCCTTTTTCATATCTTCGTACCATTGCAACAAGTGCAAAGTATACTGTTTCCGGTAGTCATTCCAAAATCTTCTTATCGCTGAATTGGAAACAAAGGCAGCGGCAACTTTTGAACGAAACTAAAAATGTATCTACATTGGGAAGAGGTCTCCATCTTTTTTCAGAATAGACAATAAGATTTTAAAAATTGTAGGGTGAAAAATGGCCGTGAATAGAGACTTCGTGCGAAGCTGGTCATTGTAACGGAAAACCCGTTCCTTTCTTCCTGAAATCTGTCCCCATTTCTCTTTATTAATTGCATTTATCGTCCCCTTCATCCCTTTCTAGTAGCCACAAGCATTTCTAAACGGTAAAAAGGTGCATTTGTAATCATGTTTTGTGTGTTGTGAAGTGTTGTCTATCGAACGTAGAGATAAACGCTCTACGGAGATTAGATGAATGAGAAGTGCACTTTTTGCCGTCTTATAAACGCCGCTTCACTTTCGCTATCCGCTAGGCCCGCTTGAACTGTCAAGGATTACCGTAATCGTCGTTTTCCGAACGCGTTCATGCGGCAGCAGACATTAGAAGAAGCCGCAGTTCAGCTATCAATTCAGGTTTGTGGTTACCGTATGCCTGGGATTTGGGAAGCAGGATCTTCCGTTCAGGATCAACCGTCGACGTCGAGTGACGGCATGTGCTGCTACAGTTGCAGAGCAGTGCAAGGCGATACATATGTGAGTTCATTCAGTGGATTTCCAAAAGCGTCGGAATTCCAAAACGGCAAAAAATACATTCATCAATGTTCGAATCTCCGCGGAGCGATTTTATCTACCCATGTTGTGTGAATCCCAAAGTTCATTCCGCCACTCTGCGCCCTCTATCGCGCGGTCGTGTCTATGCCCCACAGACGACCGAATGAATGAGAGCGCAGTGAGATGGAGTGAATTTTGGGATTCACTCTGCCAAGACCAGTATTTATGCTCGATATGCTACCGCGTCGCGAACATTATAAGAATGAGAAATGCACTTTTACGGATTTAGAAACCCTAACGATTGTCTCCCCGAAAATTCTTTCGCGAAAATGGTAATGTTTCACGAAATCTGTCTTTTTCGAGATGAAGCATCAGTGAAGCACAACGGAATTCTCCTATAAACTGTCAATCCTACGACACTGTCATGTGTAGAATTTCAGAGGCCGATGCTCGGAACGATTTATAACCTTTACTTCGCTTCGAGAGGCATATAAGGCGCAAAGAACATTCATTCATTTTTGTTGTTTGCGCGTGTTACGAGTGCCTACACTGATCACTCTCCGAAATCTTTCAAGATAGTAATCGTTTTCGCTTAGCCAGTTTTCCATAACTTCCACCCCAACACCTGTGCTTCCTTCCTTCTATGTTTTTGCGGCTCATCCTCCTTCCCCGCGCGGGCTAGGCCAATAAATCATTGCATTCTTTAGTCTCTGGGATAAGGTTCTCGTTAAACAAACACTCGTTCGGCGGAAATTAAGCGCGCTAAATTACTTGAAATCAGCCATAGATAGCTAACGCTCAACATAGAGACCAGAGAAGATGCCTATACCAACTGCTAATCCAATAAACTGCAGATAATGTGCGGCTGTCGTATGGTTCCCGTTGCTCCTGGAAACTCAGGCCGTCCGATAACTTCGACAGCTACACCAGGTAACCGACTATTCCATCCTGTTCACTAAGCGTAAGTCAGATGCTTTTTTCTGGTGAAAAGCGCCATACACATTTGCGTCATATATGGTAAACGTATTATTGATTGTGGGCCGCCTGATGATGACACATCTGTCCATTTCACTGTTATGGCGCAAAAGACCATGGCATGGTAAAAGGGATTGCCACGCACCAATCTGATCATACTAGAGACAACGCCTCCAGGTTATCTAAATTCTTGTACGCGGAAGCCTCTCGTTTTTAGCGCTTTCACTGTTTGTATCATCCGAGACCTAGATGCTGCAAGTTTAGAATCTCCACACTGAATCTTTGTTGAGAATTCCACCTTGCGAGCATACTATAGAGAGAAGTTGAGCACATTTAAATGACACATCAGCAAAACAGGGAGAATCTCCCACTCATCAATCACTCTTTTCTCTTGAAAGCTGTCCAAAGGACGAGGCATTCGACGCGTAACTTGCGACAAAACGGGGTTGAAAACTGAATTTATGAGTTATTATTTGCCCCCTTTCTCCCATACCAGAACAGATCAAACAGTCCAAATCACAGTTTTGTGTCCCATGCACAAGAGGGACATAAAGAAAGCGTCGGAGACTACCTTTTGTGAAATGCATATTTCGGGATTCTTGAACCATGTTTCTTCAACTCTTTAACTCCAAACAGAGTTACGAGTATTTCGATCCCGAATTTATTCACGTCCCGCAGTCTCATACCCACTGCTCTTCATAGGCATATCTGCGTCCCGACTAGTGAAGGCAGATGGAATCCCAATGTTCATTCCATCTCTCTGTACCGTCCATCGTGCGATCGTCTCAATGCGCTAGCTACGACCGCACGATGTAGGGCACAGAGAGATGGAATGAAATATGGAATTACATCTGCCTTCACTATTGCCGACGCCCGCCATTCCCTATTGTCCCCCTCTCCGCATAGCATACCGTACTTTTTCTTCATCGTCAGGGTTTCCGCGCGGAATCGGATATCTCCATTTTTTGAATCATCATAGAGAGAGGCTTTAACGGAGCCAATTCTTCATTAATTCCAGATCTCTAGTTAGGATCATGATACTGTAGGTTTACAACCATGAACGAGAACTGCTGATGATTTTATTACCGTCCTTCACGCCTACCGTACCTCTTTGGTTTCCATTGTCAATGGTAGGAACAGTGGGGATTGGGCGCCTCAGCAGTGCCAAGGTTACAACGATAAGTTATAATTGTTTACACTGGCAATGAATGGACTGTGCTGGTGCCGTGTATGATGGAGGCGCGTACTTCCTTGTACAAGACCGCGTCTGTCCATTTAATCATTACCATTTGTCTTTCGCCCTTTAGGGGCTTAGAAGAGGACAGCAACCTATGTAGCTCTATTGCCTTAAAGAAGACATAAAGTGAGTTTCAAAATCAATTTGGTATCCTATCACGACTCTTGTCTGAGCCTTCATAGTTGCTTAACTGAGACGATACTTTTTTGTCTAGCGTCTATGCGATTCCTTCTTGCACTCTCGTCGCACCGAATTTACTGATCGCTACAGTAAATACTTGCTGAACTTGGCGTTCATCTTTCTCTCAATGTGCATTCCAAACTTTTTAAACATCTACAAAACATATCGAGTCGATAGTATCGACCACATTCATTCTCATTGCGCTCTCAGATTAACATATGTGTAATCACCCTAGGCGGTTTCTTTAAAATCGCAGAGCGGCTCGGATTAAGGAATGACTTCTGTATTGACTTTTGTCTGCGCAATCATTCGACAGGTCGTCTATAATGAGCAAGAGAGAATGAGTTACCGGTGCGCACAGAATACAAACGGTCCATAAGTCTTTTCCCAGCTCGGATCGTCGAGAGAATCGAGACTGAAACACAAAATACGATAGATTCCCATTCATCTGCTCTCCATTTCAGTGCCTATTCGACCGAAGAGAATCCGTCGTCATCCCGTGCCTGGAGGTGAGAAGGCTTTAGAATGTTCGCAAATTAGATAAGGGGCCATCGGTGACGGACTCGTGTGCAAAGTACATTCGAACTGAGAGACGTTCTTCCCAAACCAGTGATCAAGTATTTTTTTTACTGCGACATATGAAATGCTTATTGCTCATGTATTAGACTGAGTTGCCTCGTTCACTTGAAACTTATTCAAAGATACTACAAATGGTTACTGAAATAGTGCCCAAATTTGCGAGAGCACAGTCATCAGCTAGATAGAATGTTCGTACTCGAATAATATGGCAATAAATCTTGCCCACCTGAAAGTCAGACCTCATATGACTCCACCATCCTGGCTGATCCTCATAGCAGTCAATCTGTCTGATTGTGATATGCATACTGAAAAACATCTGTAAAATGACTGGCGGTAGTTCCCCGTTGTGCCTTTTGGTTCCGTTCACACTATATGTTCCAACACTGATTGTGAGAGTATAACCTAGGAGAATGGAACCAAATCACTTAGAGCTTGAGAAAGGAGAAACGTCAAGTGTGATAACGTTCCTAGAAGCAATGCAACAAATCGGATACATTGTTCTGTGCTCTGACCGTTTTAATGGTCTAGACGAAGAATGGCAGAAAACAGACATTGGCAAACGTTTGGCTCTTTGACAACGAGTTCCAACTATCAAGGGAAGAAATTCCCATGCGAAAGCTGTCACTGAATCGCTGCAAACGTGAACCTCAATAGTAAGAGTAAGCAGCCGGGAAGGCCTTTGGTTTCTCCTTAAACCAATCGATGCCATGGCATCGTGATTTTAAAACAGTGGAGTCTTCTTTAGCTTTACATTATCTAAAGCTTCGAACGAAAATTTTCTATTTGTGCCACATCAGAATATCAGTAAAACTAAATCGTTCAGCCCCACCAGCCCGTCGTGGTCGTCCCACTCGCAATCCCTGCTGGACTTACTTCGACCGACTCTCAGCACGACATGTACAGTGTCATATATGCAAGAAGGTATGCAATGGAAGGATACTATTAGAAGTCATTTGCCCTGTCCGCCTATGTTAGTTAGTTAGTTAGTTAGTTGCCTAGTTGAACAATTTCGTTCAACTTCATTTACTCCATTGCTTGCATAGAGCCCGGTCGTTGAATGAGTCAAATTTCATATGGAAAATAGGAATTTTCGTTGACATTGATGTAAATTCCCTACTTTCCATATCAAATTTGACTCATTCAACGACCGGGCTCTATGCAAGCAATGGAGTAAATGAAG
>JACMIF010000550.1:12022-36484 GCA_014805445.1 Diplogasteroides magnus | reverse complement strand
CTTTCGAATGGTGGGGCTCTCATCCCGGTACGATGCCTGTGAACCGAAATATGACCAAAAATGTGGCCGATTTGCGATGCCCCTGGTTACCCTTTTTTTTCGTCCGACAAAAAAGTTCAAAGCGGGGGTTGACGACAAAAATAAAGGAAGAATCGAACTAGGGGTGGTTTTGCATCCCCTCGCGATTAAGCCACACTTGCTGTTGGCAAAGTTTCGACCTAACATGAGAAAAGCTGAGATGAAGCTTAATGTTGGCTTACAGGTATGTTTCAGTTATGTTTTAGATAAAATTTGAACATTCGGGTGTGCTCAGAATATCAAGAAACCTATTCCCTCTTGGTTTCATATTTTTTCGACGAGTCTGAACCGAGATATGATTAAAATAAATGTATAGAATTTGGTAAAATTCGGCAAAAACTATTCCTGTCGTGGGTGTTGAACCACGGATCATCCGACCATCAGCATAACCACTACACTATCTTGTCATGTGTAAGGGCGTTCAACAGGCTGTCTAGAAGGATGATCTGTGCGTGTAGTAGAGCATTTGGGGTTTGCTCGGCTAAGGAACCTTCAGGAAAATAATGAAATTCCTAAAACTTTGGGCTGACGCGTAAAAGAGAGTGATTTGGAAGGTAAAAGCGAAGACAGGAGAGAAATTCGAAAAGGTTGATTTGGTTTTTGACACTTAATTGTGCCAAATCACACGCGCGAACCTGTACTCAACAACTCCGAGTAGTTTTTCATTGGGGATTTTTATACGAATGTGCATGCTGAAACACCCGAAACGATTGTATGTGACGGAGCGCGTGTGATTTGGCACAATTAAGTGTCAAAAGCCAAATCAACCTTTTCGAATTTCTCTCCTGTCTCCGCTTTTACCTTCCAAATCACTCTCTTTTACGCGTCAGCCTAAAGTTTTAGGAATCGTAGTAGTTCTTCATGCACCTTTTAAGATTTTTGTTGTCCCACCCTGATATTTATTATGTGATAAAGTTCAATGTAGTCAATCATCATCACCGACGTGATTATTTGTATTCACACTGATCGTGTGTCATTTTCTAGATATCTAATATACCTGATTAATTCCAGACTTATTCATCCATCCATCCATCTGCTGACAATGACCAGATAACAGGAAAAAATGTAAAATGAATGAGCGCCGGGTCAAGTTGAGAGCCACACAAACAGATTATGTAATTTGTCAATTGTTTCAAGAGAATAGATTGAATCTGCTCGTTTTGAGAGCAGATACCTATATCAGGAGTAGGGTACCGAAAGTAAGATGAAGTGCATTTTTGTGTCTTCTAATTCCCTCGGAGCTGTTGTCAACCACATGAGAGAGAAAAGAGTCGTTCACTCGTCATCTTCATCACGTATTCTTCATTGAATGTTGTCATCGAAATCACTGTTACATCGTATTAGTTCTTCACTTGTAAAGGTTCTAGTAGTGTGTTGTCTTTGAGATTTGCAAGACAAGAATGTTGTGGACGAACAACTTTGTGGAACATCGACCACGTATCATACACAGTGAACACTGAAATAACCATGTAATAACTCGCTCATCCACATTAGTTTCCGATTAAATATCCACATCTACGCTTAGCCACTTTTGTGGAGTTCAAACTGGATTGATACAATAAAGTTGACTTGCGTATTTTGAAGAAATATAGATAAGAGAAATAAACTACTGGATGAAAAGGTATGAATGAGGAATGGTACAGATATGAACTAGTTTTTCTAAATCGGTTGTAAAGTGCATTTCTCGTTCGTCTGATCCCCGTCGGGGCGGTTGTCTCTTTACCCGATATACAACTGCTCCGAGGGGAGAAATTCACTTTACCACTGACTTAGAAACCCTAATGTGAACTAAACGCTAGGTTTTTAAAAATATCGGTTGTCAAATTGATTTCTGATTCTACCACTCTCCGCGGAGCCGTTGTCTCTACAAGCGATAGACAACATCTCCGCAGAGAATGCAAGAATCAGAAATGAATTTGACTACCGATTTAGAAACCCTAACATGAACTAAGCGCCCTACCTTGACTCTTAGTGGATTGACTCTTGGTCGTCCTAATATTCTATCCGAAATGGCTATAATGATAAGTCCAGAAGAGGAGATCCAGAAGGTCAGAAGACTTCGGAGGGTTTACGCAAAGGAAGAAGAAGCTAAGTACTTTCCTTCCTCCCAGAAACCCGATGAGTACGTGCAAGTCTGTGTTAACCTGCAATTTCTCTTCCATTATCTACCTTACTCCTTGTGTCCTTCCATTCTACCAATTATTTATATGAATAACACTTAACTGTATTACGGATCTACCAATAAACCAAGTTTTTAAGTCGCCATCAAATTTGAAGCCGAAGTTCTGAGGAATTACTAGAGAAGTTCTGGGTAAATATAAAAACTATTTTCCTATAGTCATTGACGAACATGCTGATGTAAGATCGGCAGTTGACTGTGCATGAAACTATATATTTATTTACCTGCTTGTCGTGACCTGTCGTCGCATGAGAAATGACTTCAGTAGGCGACGGTGAAATGAAGTCACACATGCTGCAAGTTTTCGTACGCTAAGTAGGTAACAATTTCAATCGTTTCAACGACGTTGTTTCAATTGTAGCTTTTTCATGGATCCATCATTATATTCGCTACTTGATGATCTAATAGAGCCTCATGAGGTGATTGTTATGAAAAAGAAACGTTGATTGAATGTTATTATTATGATTGAATATTATGACTATTATGATAGTTCGCGAACATATTAGTTTTCATACCTCATGTACAGTGAGCGGCATAAAGCGGATATTCATTTGCAACGTCCTGTGAAAACCAGTTCTCACATTGTGAAACGTTTATCCCATAGTATGCTACATAGGATGGTAGTACATATTCGCATTTATGTAGGTATCTGAGATTTATGTATTTCACTGTTTCAATGAAGTGGAAACCATCTAGCGGATTCGAATCGAATCTCAAATTGCACTGTGTTTCTGAGCAGTTGTCCACCTATTTATGAGATGCGAGAGACAATCGCTCATAATGTAGGCGAGAAATAGAAAAAAATAATGTATTTTAGGATTCGATTCATATCCATTAGAAGCTCTCTGAAATGAGGTTCATTGTCCATTTGTCTGTAATGACCTTTGACGGCATCTAATGGAAAGAACGGAAAACAGACGCTAAAGAAGAACAAATATGATTGAAGGGGGAGAGTGGGAGGGTGCATCTTCGTTCCTTTATTCCCCTTTCTCGTGATCTATCACCAAACCGCATGTACAACTTCATTCGGGAGAAGTCGTCGAGACTTATTTGATTGTGTATCTAATGATATTATTCTCTTTGATTGTCCATTGCTCGCTGTTCCTCATTGACAATCTAACATATCCACGTGGTTATCTCTCTCATCTTTCTCACATAATAATCTCCTTTAGAATGTACTCCAATCCGTTCAAATGTCTCAACTCCTCTTGTATTCAGTGCATGTTTTCATAATCTCCTCCACTTTTTTCCTCTGATTATGCACGATAGAATGGATTGATTGAGTATCGAAGTGGACACTGGACGGTATTCTCCCATCTCCAGTTTTCTGTTTGACAACCAATACTCTTTTGCTTCCCCTTCTGAATCCATTCAGTTCACGAAGGCCACATGCCAATTCTGCCCCCTGGATTGCAGTTCTTTCTGTATGATTAATGACTAATGAATTCACACTTGTCGGTACACTATGAATAATTCAATCACAGGAGGGTATGTTTTGAGGAAGAGGAGAACAGGGAGAGAGCAATATTTGCGCAGTAGCAGTGCTATTCCGCTTTTTGATTACAGTTCAATAGACCGTGTCTCTCGTCTGTTCACTTTGTTCTCTCAATCCAGTTTGGCCTCTTCAAAGGTCGTGTACCTCTGTTGTTCAACCACCCACAGTGTTCGTCTTCATTTTACTCTTTTATTAAATACAGGAAAATATGTGCTTCTTTCTGCAGACATATCCGTATCTTCGACTCCAACTGATATATCGGCCTTTCAAAATCAGATGCAGATAATTCTTCTGAGATTGAAAGGCAGATATTTCTGTTGGAGGATGTCTGCAATATTTTTATCTGTATGTGTGTCCGCAATCATCGTCCATTTGATTCAATGTTTTCCATTCCCTCTCTTCAGAATGGGACTGTGTCGTCGTAAAATGAACGAAGTCTTCGATGGACTCGGAAGTCGGCTCGTTCGTACTAAACACATCGCTAAGGTTGTTGCCCTTCTTCTTCTTCAAAGATCAGATTCACTCACGTGCCTGCCCAAAATACTTTTTTCTGATTGTCCTGGTGATTAATTCCATCGGAACTCGTCTAATGCAAAAAGTGTCTTCAATTCACGGTGACTTTCAATAGGAACAATTGAATGCGCCCGATGTATGAATTTTCGCCTTTTTATCGTTTGAACAACAAAGAGCGAAACTGGAACGATATTACATGCGAATGATAAGAAAACACGCCCTCCTGAAGATGTCCTATCAAGATGGGTCATCCACAAATAGCGGGAACAACAACAATATGTTGTCATGTGTGTACTATTCAGGGTGATTTGACAACTCAACTGAAGCGATGTCTGAATACCTTCGACTTGTGTATGTTGGGTATCGGCCACATGATTGGAGCTGGAATATTCGTCACCACTGGTGAGATGCAACAACAACACAAAACAATTGACTTTCCCCGAACTCATCTTGTTTGTTCCCTCTACAAAACAATGAATGAAATTTGCCAAACCCACCATTCATACATTTTGAAATACTGAAAATGGAGAATGTCATGAGTTGTTTGACTATTTTCGATTTGCTTTTTACCCGCAACATTTCCCTTCAAAGAATAACCGGGAAGTGACAAATTGACGTTCCATGACGCACAATTGTGTGGGACAATCTATATCTATCTAGCAGAGAATAATTGTACACCTCACCTCACAGACCATTCCAGAGAATGAACAACAGTGAATGACTTCTTTCAGGAGAAGTAATGAGAAAGTTGGCCGGTCCTTCCACCATCTTGTCATATTTGATATCAGGATTTGCTGCTTTGCTCTCTGCACTCTGTTATGCTGAATTCGGAGCCAGGTTTGGTGAACCTGCGCATAAGCAGACAAATACTGACTGCATCAATTACACTCCTCCTCTCCACGAGTGCCATTCACACTTTCCGCAATCTAGCGTCATCCTTTCAAATTGCTATGAAAAAGAACGAGCGAGAGTGGAAGAGTGCCATTGATTCATTCTATTCAGATATCCCAAGGCTGGTTCTGCATATACTTATGCATACGTGGGAGTGGGTGAGATATGGGCATTCATTATTGGATGGAATATTGTACTCGAACATTGTCTTTCTGCAGCAGGTGACAATGCAAATTGTCATGACAAAGAGAGAATCAATCGATATCAGCCGTGGCACGAACATTCGCTGGATACTTTGATGATCTATTCAAGAATGTAATCAAGGAATGGACAATAAGGAGTGTTCCATGGTTCCATGTGTCCATTCACAATACAAGTGCAGTACAAACAGTGGTGGGTTTGTAATAGAGAATGAGGATGAGAGAACGAAGTTCAGCTGTGCGTCGATGCTGGAACTGCTCATCTTGAGGTCAGTGTCTACACATAAAAAATATCTGGTAAAATCGTTAGAAAATCGGTAGTTTTTGAAGCGGTTTTACCAGTTATATTTATGAGTGACATTTCTTCTTAGTAACTTCTTAGTAACTGAATGGAATGTCAGGATCTTCCCATCATTGCTCGATATCCAGACTTCATCTCCGTAGGAATCGTCCTCATCTCGGCCATTTTCATAGGAATCGGTTTGTGGATTCTTTTATTCATCTAAACTTGATTCTATCAGGAAGCAAGGCAACCTCTCACTGCAATTCTGTCTTCTCCATTGCCAATTTACTGGTACATCATCGAGATATTCAAAAGTGAATCTTCGTTTTCTAGGTTATATTGGCAGTTGTTGGATACGGTGTTACGTTTGCGAACTTTGACAATTGGAAGGTCAGCGGTGCATCTCAGCTCAATTGCAGCATCTTCTCTTCAGGACTTCGCCCCTTGTGGTGTGAACGGCATCTTGGCCGGTGCCTCGAAATGTTTCTTTGCCTACATTGGATTCGATGGATTGGCTACAGCAGGAGAAGAGGCAAAGAGTAAGAATTGTCTTGGAATGAACAGTCAAATGTTGTGATTGAGACCCAGCCAAGATGATTCCTGTTGCTACATATTGGGCAATGGGAATCACTACCATTGTCTACATTCTAATGGCTGGAGTTCTCTCACTCATGCAACCATACTATGAGGTATTACATTTCTTAAAATCAAGTATGCCCACATTGTCAGCTCTCCCCCACCTCGGTCTATGCAGCAGCTTTCACCAATGCTGGGGCACCTCAATGGGTGGGAACAGTAATCACGATTGGAGCTCTACTGGGAATCCTCACCAGTCTGGTCTGCTTGATCTCTTCTTCTGTTTCCTCAATATCCATTCAGATTGGTTCACTCTTTGCCCTTCCCCGTGCCGTTTATGCAATGGCAGAAGATGGACTCATATTCTCTTGGTGGGCAAGAGTTCACAAGAAGACACAGGTAAGAATGGACATTGTGAAGGGAAGAGAAGGAGTCATTCAGACTCCCCTCAATGCAATCATCACTTATACTCTTCTCACTGCTGTCATAGCAATGATATTCGATATGGATGCACTTGTTGACTTCCTTTCCATTGGTTGTCCTCCTCCAAGAACCATCATGATAGTTCTTATCCAGGAACCATCCTCGCCTATTCCATTGTCGCTGCTTCTCTCATCATTCTTCGATACAGACCTCAACCACTACATGATCAGCGTCGTTTGATGGACAGAGGCATTTCATCCCATTCATCCTCATAACAGTATTCCATTGAGGTGGTCAAATCCGTGATAACATTCCTCTTTTGTCCAAATGGTTGGATGGAATGGAACCGGGTCATTCTATTCTATATTCTCTGCTTGTCATGGTTATCGGAATGACTGCTATGGGTAGACTCTTCTTTCAATTCTCAAATCACTTCATTTCTCAGGTGTTCTCCTCGCATCTTCTTACTTCAAAACGCCTTTTGGGGCAGTTCTCTTCGCTATTTCCATTGCTATTTCAATTGGATCGACAGTTTTCATTCATCTCCATCAACAGAACGATATGGAAATGGACTACAAGGTCGTTTGTTTGTCCTTCTTCTGAGAGTGAGGAGTTTACTGTAGGTGGCATTTGTTCCTTATCTTCCTGCTCTTTCCCTTCTTGTCAATATTCTCATGATGACTCAATTGACAATCATGACATGGATTCGACTCGCAGTTTGGCTTACCATCGGTAAATATTATGATGAAGAATCAACCAAAGTAATGAAATCAGGTCTGGGCATCTACTTCTTCTATGGAATCAGTCATTCGAAAGAGGAATGTTCATGGAAGGAATCACAAAGATTGAAGAGGGAAAGACTATGGTCTAATGTAAGCACTAGAGATTCTATGCAATCAGACACACAAACGGTTTGAGAAAGAAAGAGATGAAAGTTGGACGGGAAGTTCGTCAGAAGAACCAAATGTAATGAGGAATCACTATTGGACAAAGACAGACGATGCTACAAAGTATGACACGACTAAGAACTCTTCGTCAATTGTATATCTTCAGTTCGTATGGCAAAGGATCGACAGTCGCTCCTGCAGAAAGAGACGCCAGACAGGCTGAAATGCGTTTCTGAACTAGTCTTTTGTAATATATTATGACGATATATTAATAACATACATTTAGTGGCTTGTAAATTTGTAAAGTGAAACATATGCATTCCTCATTCAAAATCCCACCATTGACACTTGTTACACGGGCTTCATTGCTCATGCAATCAACACGGCTCAATCATCATTTCACTTTCCTTCGCATCTTGCAATATCAATTTGCAATCCACTCTCTCCAAGTGTAAATATCTATTTATGTGTCTGCTTATTTGAATTGTATCAGGGAATCTCGCCTGAGAAGAGAAAGCATCCACTAATCACATATTGTCCACAGCTTTATTACCATTCTGACTCTTGCGGAATCTCTGATAAAGAAGTACTGTGCTAATTGCATGAAAACGAAAGAAGCCCCTCATTCTCCATTCATTCCCTCCCTTCAGACGGTCGTCCCTATGGATGCTGTCTCTCCCAAGGTCATCCATTCACTACTCTCTTCATACAGACAGTCTCTTACAGACACCAGATGCTTCCTCTGGTCGATCTCCTCTCCCTTCCCAAGGGGATTCACCTGCTCCTGTTGGATGTCTCCCTAAACTTGGATGGAGACTCCTTCGCACCAAGAACATTCCTAAGGTATACTGTAATCAACGTCAGCATCTACAGTACTCCCCCCTCAGAACGATCTGGACACTCCATTGAAACGATGTCTGAACACATTTGACATCACTCTGCTTGGAGTTGGAGGCATGATGGGAGCAGGAGTATTCGTCACTACTGGTCAATCTCCTCATCATGATGAATTCATTGACTTCTCATATTCAGGTGACGTCATGCGCACGCAAGCAGGACCATCTACCGTATTCTCCTTCTTGATCTCAGGTGCGTCATCCTGATTCAGGATTGAGAGGACTATTCCGTTCAGGAATCGCCGCGCTCTTCTCTGCACTGTGCTATGCGGAATTTGGAGCAAGGCATAAGCATAGGCACGGAAAATGTTAAAGAATGTCTAATTGAGGTATCCGAAGGCTGGATCTGCGTATACTTATGCATACGTTGCCTGCGGGGAGATATGGGCATTTCTGATTGGATGGAATGTCATTCTGGAACAAGTACTCAGTGCTGCAGGTAATGGATAAGGACAGCATCTTCTACTCAATATTGATCGATTCAGCGGTCGGTCGCACGTTCACTGGATATTTCAATGAGTTTCTGAGGCTGAGTGCAAACTTCTCCATAAAGGTATTTAGAAGAGATTCTGTAATCAACTGCATGTTCAGAGTGCACTTGAGAGTATTCCATGGTTCATTGTGAAGGGAAATGAGTCTATCATGAGCACTACTGAAATGTTTATTGATACTTCGACTCCTATCCATAATCTGACCATGATGGATAGTACTACTACGATATATTCGACGACGTTGTACACGTCAACTGTCATGAACAACTTCACTGAGGTGTGGCTTTCACGTGACGTTAAGAACGGGATGCTTTCAGTTGTGTGAGATCTCGGACAGCACTAATTTGGAGGTTGTTCTCATCTTCCCTTGAAAACCCTATCATCTCCCCTTCCAGAATAAGCCCCTTCTCTCGTCCTATCCTGATCTCGTTTGTGTGGCTGTCGTCATAATCGTTGCCATATTCATTGCCATCGGAAGCAAGGTCCGACTACTCCACAACAATCAATCAATCGATATTCACAGGTCACTTCTATAGTCAACAGTATCCTGCAGATCATGAATCTGGCGGTGAGTGTGCACGCCAACGGGGCGGTCCATGTTGCCCCATACATGTGCATAGCGCACTGCCTTTTCAGGTGATAGCCCTCATCATCGGGTACGGGTTCAAGTTCGCCAATTTCGATAACTGGAAGGTTTCTATTGTGTTTTCGTGGATTGGTTCTGAATACTAAGTTGAGAAATTCGCTCCATGTGGATTGAACGGTGTTCTTGCGGGTGCTTCAACATGTTTCTTCTCTTACATTGGATTGGATGGACTGGCAACTGCAGGGGAAGAGGCAAAAGGTACGGAGACATCTTTCCTTCTCAGTCTATTCCTTCCATCAGACCCATCCAAACAACTTCCACGTGCCACATACTTGGCAATGGGAATAACAATCACTACTTATGTCCTTATGTCAATTGTTCTGTCACTTATGATGCCACGCAATGAAGTATCTCCATTGACAGTCCCTTCCTCCATCAATCACCTTCAGTTGCCCTCAGAAGCTGTGTTCTCGACAGTCTTCCAAATGCTTGGTGCTCCTTCATGGATTGCTATTGTCATTTCAATTGGGGCATTGGCAGGAATCCTGACCAGTATGGTATGGATGAAGACAGTGAATGCGACATGAAGTGAATCGGATTCAGATTGGATCTCTCTTCTCTCTTCCACGTGCTGTCTATTCAATGGCTAGTGATGGTCTCATCTTCTCTTTCTGGGCGAGAGTTAATGAAAAGACCCAGGTGAGGATATGTTTCATCTCGTCCAACCACTTCATTCAGACTCCTGTTCTCGCTGTCATCACTTTCACTTCTCTCACGTGCATTGTTGGAATGATCATGGAACTAGATGCCATAGTTGATTTCCTCTCTGTCGGTCAGTCCGCTACCGTAATCTCTTTCCTCAATCTCCTCCCTGATTCAGGGACCATCATGGCCTACAGTATGGTGGCCGTCGCACTCATCATGCTCCGCTATCGACCTGAACAGCGCAAAGACGACCCTGTTTCCAATGACGACGGTACTGTAACTGGGGTTACTGTAACTGAACGAAGTATCACTTTCCAGGGGGGACGTTCCGTGAGGGAATTCCTATGCTCTCTGCACATTTCTCAGGAAGATATCCGGGCAAATCGATAACGATTACCATCGTCATTATGGTCATTGCAATGTTCGCATTTGGTAAGAGTAGATGAGTTTCTGTATCTCATTGATATGTTGAGGTATCGTCCTTGCCGTCAATCTCCTCTCCTCGAGTCTCATCATTGGAATAGTCCTCCTCGTCATCTTTGGTGCCATCATCGTGGCCTGTGCCGTCTTCATCCATATGCACGAACAGAACAATTCTGAGGGAAACTTCAAGGTGAATCGTGTCTTTGACCCCTTTGACTACCCATTCAACCCTTGAGGTGTGCTGTGTACCGTATCTTCCTTCGGCCTCACTATTCGTCAATATTCTCATGATGACTCAACTCACTTGGTTCACATGGATTCGACTCGCCTTTTGGATGTCACTCGGTATGTATTGACAGTCAAGAAAATGACAATGGAGACAATTGAGGATTGGCCATATACTTTCTATACGGAATGCATTATTCAAAGGAGGAATTGCAGCAACAGATTACAGAAGGAACGCGTAGAACTGTGAGCTTTTGATGGGTTCTCAATCGATAAATTTTCGACATTCCTCTCCGCAGAGCTGTTGCCTCACTCCCTGACATACAACCGCACTGCGAAGAAGAATTGCGACAAATTTCCGATTTAGAATCTTTGGGGCTTTGATGGTTCAATTACAAGATGAACGATGTTCAGCGACCGAGTTCTGCTCTTCCAAGTACTGAAGAGAACAGGAATTCAAGAGAGGATCTTTTGGAGCAAAGTGGCACTAAGGAATACTGACTGACCAGTTAACAACTTCCACATCAACATAAATACATGCAACTATTCGCAAATTGAATGCTTTGACGGGAAGATCCGAAACTACTACCCGATAAATATTGAAAACAATTAATTCATCGTCATAAAACATTGTAATTTGACACTCATACGAAGCACGCAAAACATTTTTGCTGCTAGATAATGCATTATCTCCGTACATCAGATTGCAGTTCTGTTGTTTCATCGCTACTATCTCGCTCTCTGTTTAGTCCTCTTGCACATGTACTTTTCTTTGTAGGAAATACAAAAAAAAGTACATGTGCCTCCCGCCTGATACCATCGGAGCAGTTTTCCATCACCTTTGCTGTTATGTCTTACCCTACTATTGAGACCTCTTTTACGCCTTGGTTCATTCATCTCTCGGAATCGCTCTCCATATTCGAATAAAGAAGTCACGTTTAATGATTAGCATGTTCATGATGAGAGAGTATAAAGGATGAGCTCATTCTTCTTCCTTCTTTTCATTCCATCACCCGGTCGTCCTTCATCGAATGCTGTAACCCTTCCCACCATTCAACCATGAACATCGATGATACATCCGATGTAAGTTATCGATCGACATTACAGTAGTCAGAGTACTGTAGCAGAATTGAAGAGATTCCTTTCAGGACTCCCGAACAGCCCCTACTCCTCTTGAACAAGGACAACCCCCTCCATCATCCGTGAGTATGACATACTCTCCAGGTTGAAATGAAGTTGTTCAAGGAAGTCCTGACAGCAATAGCATCAACGACAGTCTTGGACTTGACCCCGCCCGATGAGGTCAAACCACGTGGAAAACTCGCCTCTGCTCTTCTACGGACCAAGGTCGAAAAGGTACAGTGGTTAGGAAAGGAGAATTGAGAAGGATGGGTCCAATTGTAGGTGTATGATGTGAGGAAGGATCCATTTCTGGGCAAATTCGATTTGACGACGATTGGAGTTGCCTACATGATCGGACCCATCGTATTTTCTTCATCTGGTACCAAACACACATCCAATTCCAACTTGAATTCATTCTCATTCAGCCCAACTTATCTCCTCCTATGGTCCATTCGCTATCATCTCGTATATATGTGGAGGTGATGCTTTTGAAACAAAATTCATTGGCAACAACATTGTCTCAGGAATTCCTGCCATCCTATCCGCACTGTGTTACTCGGAGTTTGCCGTGCAGTAAGCTGACTTTTAGCGAGAAAGATACAGTAATGCCAATCGATATGGTTGCAGGTATCCATTCAGTGGATCCTCGTACACGTATGCCTACGCTGTGTTTGGTGAAGGATGTGCATTCTTCACTGGATGGACATTCGTTCTACAACACATGATAGTTACTATTGGTGAGTCTAGAGAAGAGAGAAGTATTCAATAGAAAGACCTTTAGTCATCTCCCGTATGTGTTCGGTAACAGTTGATGGATACTTGCATGGCGCTATCACCAAGTGGACCACAGCCACATTCAATTACATTCCAAAAGCGGGAAACCCGCACCTTTCGGTATGAAAGAAATGATGTCGTCTTGAAAATGAGGCACTGTTCAGAGTTGCGTTCAGCACACGGGCAACTACACAAACACAACTGAGATAGAGGTATCGGTCATTCCTTTTCATGAGATGATTCATTTTCAGTCCACCACCACCTCCATCAATCCCTTCGAACTTCCCCACCCCGATGTCATGGCAATTGGATGTCTCGCTCTTGTGGCCTTGATTGGATTCATCAACAAGAAGTTTGTATTGAAGTGCAATCAGATCATCGAAGCTACGTCACTACTGGTATTCGTCTTTCAATGCAACATATGACAGTTCTACAATTTGAGGCCATTTTGGTCGTCGCAGCCTACTCGTACAACCATGGAAGCAGGGAAAATTGGACCGTTCGTCATCGCAAAATGAAGTGGATGACTAATTGTGTATGTCAGCCATTCTTTCCCTGTGGCACGAGTATTGTCCTTGAGAGCATCTCCAAAGCATAGTATGCGTCTATTTATTGATTAACAGTACAATGCCCTATTAAGCGTTCTTTACATTGGATTTGAAAGCCCTACAATCGCAGCTGATGAGATCAAAGGCGAGATTCGTGTGTAGTCTATAGTTTGATCCCCCATCCCAGATCCGACAAAGACCATTCCTCGAGCCACTTTCGCTACTCTTTTTGTGGCTGGTGCAGCATACATCATGACGCTGACGTCAATGTCTCTCATGATGGACTACGCCCATGTCAGTGAACCATTAGTATCCAAGATGTTGAGCAATTCCCAGATCGATCCAGCCAATCCATTCAAACATCTTCCAATCAACACATATGCTCAGTCTGCAATCACATTGGCTGTGATGACTGGGACTCTGGCAGGACTGGTATTGATCCTTCTCTTATTCAGAGAAGACTCATGCTCATCCAGATCGCTACCAACTTTGCATTGTCTCGTACTTTACGTGCAATGGCAGAAGACCATCTTTTGTTCCATTTCCTCATGAAGAAATGGGTTATGGTAGCACATCTCGTATTTTAAACATAATGATTATTATGCATGCAGGCAGCTGTGTACGTTTTCATCTTCGGACTCGTAACTATTTTCGTCAAAGAGGACATGCTATTAGATCTTATTACATTCTGTGAGCTCTTTTATAATTTGATGAATAAGTTTTGCGTGTTTCAGCTGCAATTGTCAACTATTCTGTGGTTGCCGCAGCACTTATCGTAATGTTCTACAGACCAATGCCGGCAGAATACGGAGGGATTGATAAGGGTCAGAAAAGATCTTTCAGCGGTCTTTCTATATATATATTCTATATATTCTCATTGCGCGTTATCAGACATTGAACAGCATAAATGTTTGTTGAGGAGGCCTTCTTCGCAGAAGGATTCGGAAATTTCTGGAAAAAATGCACCCAGAAACATCCGGAAGTGTCAACAAGCATACAATTAAAGGATCTATAATCATTATGTGTATATGCTCGTTAACTGTTGGTATGTTGATACTTTTCATTCACTAGTCATGTTACATTCTCTTCAGGTATTCTCATTATGCTTGAAGAGTACAAGTCAAATGTCGGAATGACATTCATCATCATTACATCAATCATAGCCATTCTATGCATGATTGTAATGCACATGCATCATCGGAACAACATGGAGGTCAAGATGAAGGTCCACCCCATCTATCCTCCTCTCTTCTAATCTTTCCCCTCAGTTCATGATTGTACCGTATGTGCCAGCCCTTTCCCTATTCTTCAACTTCAACCTCATTCCTGATCTTTACTATAGAGTTTGGATGGAGTTCACCGTTTGGACATTGTTTGGTACGCTATCTTCCTCGGTATATACCGATACCATGACAGTTTAGGCTTTCTGCTATATGGGCTGTATGGAATGAAGCATTCGAATCAGAATCCAGACCGTCCAAGACGAAGAAAGCAAAAGAAGATAGTTAAACAAGTGACGAGTGATAGAACGCACGATGATGAAACAGGAGGGGACACAACAACTGCAATGACACCTTCCAAGTCCCCTATCCCTCAAATCGACCAAGCCCCCAATCCCTAAACTTGTTCCATCAATGGCACTCAGTTCCCTTTGCTCGATTGAAACAAAACGGGATAAACGGTTCATAGTCAAAATACTTGCAAAATATCGTAATTCTAAAAACGTATCACAATGACCCCATTGTTAAACAAAATACCCCCAATAGAATAAAACAAAATCAATCTCTCAACAATAAATAAGTATAATTTTATCTTCCAATTTCCCGTATGCGACATCAGATTATGGAAATATGGCCTATCCTAATTTAAATTTGATCAAATTTTAATATAGAACGATTAAGTCTTAATAGCAACATATTTTCAAAAAAGTGCTTTGAGTGGAAATAGTATCACATGATATTCATATTGTCTCTATTGCCATCTACTTCATACCCTTCATAAGTCTCCTCCACTTCCTCCATTACAACTTCCTCTTGATGTACAACCTGTTGTGATTCTCCCATGAAGTCTCCTCCTCCTCTTCCCATCGATGCACCAACTGTCGACTCTTGACTAGACTGTGGCAGGTACACCTCAATCACAACAATCATCAACTCTCCACCCATATTTACAACCTCTCCACAACTACAAACTAAAATAAAAAAGGGAGTAAGAGTACCTGTCCCAGCATAACATCGACGACTCTTTCCATCCTTTCCATGAACATTTCCATTCTATCCAAGACTGATGAGAATCGACGCTGAAACGATATAACTCATGACACTTGATCTAAAATATAATCCAGCAATGAAACATATAAAAGCATTCAATGAGCCAACCAACCTGATTCTCCAAGTCTCTCTTCCACAACATTCCTCGATTCTCCGTTTCCATGTACGATCCTGCTGAATATGGAATACAATAAAATAATAAACACAAAGGTATTTAATGTTTCTCACCATCCATCATGTTACTCGGACCAGGAATCATATCGTCTTGTAGAGGATGACGCATTTCTGGCATGCTGTAGCCAGATGAAAGATGTCTCTGCTCCATCAGGGGTATGGTAGTCGAGACCTGAAAACTCCATGTTAATCTTAGATAAAATCGATATCAAAGAATGTTATTGTTTGCAACTTATATTCTGCTTTCCGAGATAAAAAAATGTCGATCAATTTTTTTTCAAAAGAAAGATAACCTTTCTCTTCTTCCTGGGTGGAGGTGGAGGAGGCGGTGGTTGCAATTGTGGTGGATCTTCCAAATATTGGCCATCTGAAGGAAGAGGTACTGTACGAAGACAAAGTTCTTTTAGATACGGGATCTTTTACAATGTTATAATTGTTACAAGAGATATCTATATAACACAAGAAATAAAGATGAACCGTTAAAATGTAACTCACTCATTTCTTCAACGTAGAGTGGCTCATCTCCTTCCACCAACATGTCTCCCATCATTGCCATTCTCTTCATCTGCTCCAGATCAGACGATCGATTGATCCGCACCTACAGTATTCAACTATCTATTACGTTTCGGAGTCATCAACAATGAGATAATGTAGAATTGCAAACCTTTCTCTGTGGCGTGGTCACCTCGAAATGTTCCGGTTCTCCCTTCCAGTAGTAAGTGATCACAGCAAGTATTGAGCATGTATGTTGCAAGCTGAATTTATTTTTAACGTTGAAAAGAACTCTAATATTCAAATACCCGTATAAAATAGTTTCTGTTGCGCTTATGACTAACCCATATGCTTCGGCACCACTTGCTTGGCTTGGGCAGTATATAAGAAACGCAAATAGAATACTCTTCGTCGGCCTTTACAACCCGCCACTGTTACTCTCTCGTGGTGAGCCAAGATTCACGACGGTGAACACATTTGAGAGAATAATGTCAATAAGGAAATCTCACTTATTGCTTCGGATGGGTACTCGACCAGTGTAGATCTTGCGAACGAATCTGTTTTCCACAGTAGGATGTTCGTATCTTTTGCATAGTACCTAAAGAAGAGTGTTTGGATGAGGAAAACCATCAAATGCCAATGGTTAATATGATCTAATAGCTGCCTCACTTGGAAGTCATATGAAGTTCCAGGTGGAAGTTTTCCACTTCTATCCACTCTCGTACAAGTATTCGAAGCAGGATCCAATTTGAAGAATCTACAACATGATAGTGTATGTTAATACAACAATTTTCGAAATTATAGCAACGAACATCAGACAAAAAAAATAAAAGTAATAGAAAGAACCTCGAATTGCCGGCTGGTTTCCCCCAAATTCCATTGTCATCTCTTCTCAATTCTGCATCAGTGACAAAATTGCGTACATCAATGACGAAAGTGCCGGCCTGTCGATAACCTTGAGGAACACGGTCGCAGATTCTGAATGCATCATTACAGGGTAGAGTAGAGGATAGAGTACGATAGACATTCATGATTAGATTAGATCCCCTTGTGGTGTATGATTCCCACCCAACCCCAGATCGTTCTACAAGGGAAACCATTCGGTATTATGTTTTTGTTTGCGTTAATATTTCTTGCGAATGAATAAATGAAAATAAAAATGACATATACTCACTTGATTTCCTCGACGATAGTCGCTCCGAGACAGATGTGTGCAGCTTCCTAACACAAAAAAGTATTAGCAATCAATTAAAGTGCAAATCAAAAACATATTCTCAACTGCGGCCAGGTAAATAATAAGAATGGGCTCTAGCAAAACTGCAGTATAACGAGAGAGAGAAATAAAATAACATGCCTGGAAGTTGATGGCCCCGACAGAGTAGAGGGGACAGTTACCGTAGTAGGCATTGACGGTGTCGGGAAGAGAGGAAAAACTTGATGCCTGCAAAGAATTGTCAAATGTAACGACTTATACAGTAGTACAATCGACAGAGATAGATCACTTACATGGAAGGATGCCATCTCCCACGACCTCGTTCCTTCAGGTGGTAGTGCAACATTGCCAGCTTTTCTCCTTGTCCGTTGTACTTCCAAATGGCCTGCTGAAATGAGACATACCGTAATCAACAGTTAACTTGTTAGTACGCCCGACAAAGACTTAGACTAACAAGTGACTTGGAAGTCGAATGGAGTTCCTGTCCATTCATAAGTGACCACTGCCATTGACACAGCAGCCTGTCTCTCCGCTGGCAATACGGCAGTGTAGATCTTAAACATATACATATTATTTCAGTCTAAATGCATGAAATGAGGTTGCCACGGGAATTATTATTCAAACTATTGGAATACCATGCTATTCGCCAATATAATTTTTTTGAATATATACCGTACCCTCTTGACGAACTTTCCGGGATGCCGATCGGTCGCTGCAGGATGCTCATACCTTTTGAGCTGCAATAACATGATTGAGTGATTGAAAGAGGTACAATGTCACTCTAACCTGGCACTTGTACTCATACGGTACTTCATCTGATATGGTACCACCCATGTCATCCAGTCGAATCAGCTTTCCTAAACAATTATATTGATTGCAGATAAATTAGACTCCTTTCTTCCCCAGTCGATAGTGCTAAAAATGACCAACCATTGGTTCCAATGCCGAAGAATCGAGCCCTTCCTGCGGGTTTAGCCCAATATCCGAGTCCGTCCAAATAGACGTCGTGTCTCGAATGGAAGGTGTTCAGATCAACTACGAACGTTCCTGATCCTCAATCAGAGACATTACATTTCTAATGGATGTTCAAATTTATGGAACTTTTAGTTTAATGTTACTTTCAGTGTGAACCAAGCATCAATTTGACAACAACCAACACTTACCCTTGAATCCCTGAGGACAGGATCTGCATACTTTAGAGGGTGGCACTGGGCGAATTCCAATGAGAATCTCGCAAGCTTCCTAAACAATATTAATAGAAAGTGGCTGTCATAAAAGAGCAGAAAATAAACGTACGGTAAAATCGATTGGTTGATCCCAATACATCGGCCATTCCTCATGGAAAAATTGAAATTGACGCTGAATAATGAATCGTTTTAGGTAATCTTAATGTTTCGTACCCTCATGAGTTGAGGCTCGCCCGGTTTGCTGATGTCATACATAAGACCCTGAATGAGCCTCATATTTTCAGGTTGTGTCAAATACCGTACCTCCTTAGAATCTACAGTAGTCGATGGTTCTCGATCATCCTCTGGTTCCAGTTGTTCCATTGTGTCTTCTTCCACTACTAGTTCTTCCATGTCTGGAGCAAGCACTCCCATCTTTAAAAAAAACAATCAATATATTATATTTCCCCTCAAATTTAGTTGTTACTAGGGTAGGAAATCCAAGCGAAAGTACATTTTTATATCGTCTAATTCCCTCGGAGCGGTTATCTCTGTCATGTGATGGACGACCTCTTCGAGGGAATTAGACGATAGAAAAATGTACTTTCGCTTGGATTTCCTACCCTAGTTGTTACCTCTTCGACAATTTCTCCTCCATCTGCTGCATCCAATTCAACCTCTTCAACAACTTCCACTCTTTCGTCCACTTCATCTTCTGAAGGTTGTTGTCTAGGCCTCACGCCCTCTTGGAAGAAATAGTCAGCCTCAAAATGAACGATCATTAATCGCAATAAACCACTCAAACCTTAGCGAGTGCTGCATTCTTGTAGACACGAAAGAGTGGTTTGAGTCCTGGAGTAGCGACTCCTCCATCAGGATCCGATAACCGTGGAGGCTCATCGTCTTCTTCTCCGTCAGCATCTTTAACAAAAGCCGTATTTCAGCAGTTTTAGTACGATACGACGATTGTACCTTGTTTGGACTTTGGTCGCCCAATAGGAACATATAGGCGGGGGTTTCCCTTGAGACTGTCCACTGTGCGAAGAACCTCAATATTTTAACCTTCATGATTTTCCCTGATTTAATTCGCGTTAAACATAGTGCGTTATGATCTTCAGGATTTATTCTAGTGAACTTATATATGTCCCAGGTTTTTCCAGTGACTTACATTGGATGGGTACATGGTTCGTTTGAACTTTGGAGGATCCTTGCGATATTCATAACTCTCCTCAACCTCAAAAAATACAATTCAGCGTTATGAGACATGTTAACAAAGCAAAATTTGCAATAGACACATCGTCAAAAGTTACGAAAAATTGGCAAACTTACAATGACTTCTCCGGCAACGTCATCAACATCCAGAATCTCCTGTTCGTCTATAACAACGCCGTCCTCTTCGTCATCCAATGGCTCACTCATTTTTTCAAATTCCCTCCAAATGGAAAATGTATGGCGTCTTTTACACACCTCAAAAGATTACGCTTCACATTTCCATACCGTACCTCGTGGTGTGAAAACACACCATTTTGGAACTCTCGACTTGTATGTTGAAGCACCGTAATAGAATGCTTACAGTATCCTTGCGGTCGACAATCAACATGTGATCTAAACTCCCCATAATCTGAAGTTTTTCTACATTCAGTGACACGAAAGTCATTGAATGTAGTAAAACTTCATCGAAACTTCCAATATTAGGCACGCAGAAACATCAATTGTGTATGTCTGCTGATGTATCAAGCATAACAGAACAAAGTAGGTTGTTTGGAAGAAGAGAAAGCCTTCGACTTCATTTCCCTTCATTCGACCCTTGTGCCCCGATGTGAAATGGCTGCTCTTCTTCTACTCTCCTTCCTTGTCTTTTCATTCGTCCGCTGCAATGAACAAGTAATGATTAGTAGATATTGAAGATTAGACAGACAAAGATTCAGATGCCGATTGAATCAGGAAATGTCGTGGAGGAGGCTCTTGCTAATGGGACAACTCCTGAGTTCTTCAATAATTTTGGGGTTCATGCCCTTGAGAATGGAGTAATTTTTTGTAAACAGTTGTGTTTCAGATCACACTAACCGGCAGATTCGTGAATGGAGAACAAGTAGATGGAAAAGAGGTCCCCATCTCACTGTAGCCACACACAAGATACTCTATTTCAGTTGAAATGCAATAACAGATACAAGAATTTCACTTCCATCGGTGTCTCCACATGGCTAATTGTGCCTGATGCTGTGGATGCAATTGTCAGATTTCCTTCCATTCATCTTCTACAGTATCCCTTCAGAATGTCCAATCGATTGCCTGTGCTCTTCGCTATTTCTCCCTTCACCTTCTCATCTCCCAACGGGACTCTTCAGATACAACCGATCTGTGTGAATTGCTCAAATATGTTTGATTATCTGCAGAATTCTTGAAATGGTTCGAATATTGAGGTGCGTGGATCTCTGCTCATTCCGGATCTCATCATGGTCCACTACCAGTATGACATTGCAGAACGGGAGTATAACTATTGCAGGTCTAGTCATTCCCCATTCTATGTAACAGAAACATTCAGACCAATTGTGTGGGGAAGTATCTCTCCTTTGCTGCAGGTTATTTGGCTAGTCTTGACTCTTTGATGTATAGTCTTTCAGATCAATGCCTGGCCATACAACAAGTCAGACAACTCACCACACAGCCATCACAAGGCCCGTGCTTTCCTTGGAACAAGAGGAGGAATGATTGAGTATGTCATACATTGACTATTCTATCAAATGAATCAGGATGAGCATGGAAATTGATCGGAAGAAGCATCATTTCAATCATGTCATCAAGTACGATTTTGTCCCTGAGTCCTTCCCTAGTCTTTGATTAAAGGACATTGCTCTGGTTCGCGAATCATTCTTCCAGAAAAGGAATCAATATGGTGAGACTCCCTCATATCACATAGTCAATGACTGACATTCAGGTCAATGGAGCACAGTGGAGTTTCGATGTTGCAACGGAACAGATGAGATATGAAGAGTATCGAAAGGTGAAACGATCGTCTTGTTCCTAAAGAAAGATTAGTTCAGGATAACACAGCCAGTCATCCTGATTGTTTCTTTCCTCAACTCATTCCTCTCATGTGTCTTCCTCTTCTATTGTATGCATTGGCCATTGCTGCAGTCTCCATTATTCCACAGAAGGTTTCACAAGGAGAAAGACATTCAGTCAAAGATCTCAAATTCAGTTCGATCCTCGCAATTCGAAGATTCCCGTACATAACAAGTCTCGACTGAAACTGGAGGCTTCCTCTAGTTCCGATTCCAATGTCAGCATTCCTTCTCAACAAGAGAATATGGCTGGTGTTCCTTCTGATGAGGTGATTACTCATTCTGGAGCGTCATCATGATATTCTCAGTGTGACAAGTGGTCGAAGGCCTTTGGCCCCTCTATTGGTACAACTTCTTCCGAGATTTCTCATGAGAAGGATAAGAAGAGTGCTGAGGTTCTCTTTCCTCCACCACCTCCTCCACCAAATAAGGTTCTCAAAAAATCATCGACTAGGTGGAATAAGTTGAATGACCAAAAAATTATTCGAAATGCAGGTCGAAGCTTCGTGCCAATTTGATGGAGAAGCATCCTGAACTGAAGAGTGTGAAGAGGGAAAGGCCCAAGAGCACCACTGCCATTTCACAGTCTGGGTATGTTATCTGGACCATTCATCGTCCCAATGAACTACCGTAATCAGGTCTTACCACTCTGCAAATGACAGCAACAAGACTAAGACAAGTAAGAAGAAGACGGCAGCGGTCAGTTATTCTCGATAGGTACAGTATCCGGAAGATCGTTGTAGGACCCTTCTGTATCGCAGAAATTCAGCTCGGCCAAATCGCACCAATCGAAAACTGACCACGCAGACACAAAATGTAGGATTTCTAACCTGGATACTGTAGAAAGGATTACGGTATTGCAGCTGTGGACTACCGTACTCCGGACGATTCTCTTCGGAAGAAGTCTTCCTGATTGGCACCCTTTCCACCATTTGAACGAAACCTCTAATAAACACCGTCCTCTGCTTGAATCGATAAAACATTTGATCCAATTTATGGGTGAAGTGATAAGGGAAATGTATTGATCGTGTGAAGAAGGGACATTTGATTGTCCTCCACGAAGCTGCTGAGGGTTGCTTATTGTCGTCATTTTCTTATCAAAAGTCGTAAATGGACGAGATTCAAGGGAATTTGGAGAGGAAGAGAGAAAGAAGATTAGAGTGGAAGCAAGAGGCAAGTGATTCGAGTGATTAGACACTAATTGGATCGATCGACCTTTTTCACTCTCCACTTATCGATTTTCCCTGGTTGACGCAAGAAAAAAATTGCAGATGACTGTGGAGAAGAGGAAATTGTCAACGGAGACATTAGACTCGAGTGCCTCTGTGGAAATAATCGATAACAGAACATTCTCGAAGAGGCAAGACTTACTTCATTGTCTCATTCATTGATTTGTTGAGATGTTTCGCTTTCTTCCTTCAGTTGATTCTCTCAATCATTGTACTTTGTGCACTTTCCGGTGCACTTGTCTGGTCTTTTGTAAGAGGTCGGCGATCTTTGGTTGAAGTTGTATGGAAATAGATTCAGGAGAAGCTGGAGTGTATGTCGAAGGAACAGTAACACATCAGTAATCATCTACTTTTCATTCTCCAATCAACAAAGACGTTTAGCAATCCCGAGAACTTCACTGTTTTCATAACACAGTTTTCTGAGGAAGGACGAATGTTGGAGACTATTCGAGGACCTGATGGAGGAACTACTACCACTGTCAGTTTCACAATTGTTTCAAAATTAATTAATTTCAAATAAGAAATGGATGCAAAGAAACCGAAATTGAAGAGAGTGTTCATTACAATCCCGAAAGATCTTCCTTAGGAACAAACGAAATCTCATTCGTGGTGGATCCAGAATGACACTTCTCAAGTTCTCATCCACAGATACTCTGCACATCTTACTGTCTGTACTGAATTCAGTTCCAATAGCAGAGTCCATCATTTGAGGTCTACGCAATGCGAACATGTACTCTTCTTGCAACCACCTCTGCTGATGGAAAGACTGTGGTATGACCGGAATGCTTCTCCAGAAGAAAAAATCGTTTTGAGAACAGTTGCTCTCTGGACAAGTCTACCAATTACACAACGTACATTGAAAGGAGTGGATTGACGAAACTGATCAGACCACATGGAGAATCGGTTATTTCCAATTTGTTTTTTAAAAAATTAATTAAAACATAGTTTTAGGTTCGCATAAAGCGAGGCAAAAACGTGTTGCTCTATCAGGTGGATGACTGAAAAATTTCATTTTACATGAGGAACATACGTATCGAGGAATTTGTCCTTACTTCTCCAGGCGAAGTGATAGCGATGTTGACGTTGCAGGGCGAACCAGCAAAGGTCCAACTTCCCGGTGAAAATGCTGAAGCATTCCTTGTATTCGCATATGCGGACGCAGACACAGGCATGATTCATCCTCTTGTCCATTGTGTTGTTGACTCTTTTAGGTGTTCTCCTTGGCTACGACACATATTTCACTAACAAAGGAGACAGGAATCTGTTCAAGAGAGAATATTGGTGAGTCCATTCCATCCTTCATCTTCATTCCTCGACAATTCAGGTACGGGGAAATGGTTGCGGCCGAACCTAAAGATGATGAAGTTTCAAAGATACCTGAGAAATGTGCAATTCTTTTGGCAGGAAATATAGGAATGGATTCCAGGGTTTGAATATCTAAAATATGTTTTGTTCGAGTTAACATTGCCACTTCTAATTATGGCCATTTAAAGGAGCCGTAAAGGGAGATTTATTTGCATGCACTTTCGGCGGTCAGTCTCTCCAATTCCCCCCCCCC